>JASPKZ010003800.1:950000-977500 GCA_030220185.1 Diploptera punctata
ATAGGTATTACATATATCCATCCATCCATAGTAATTCTGCCCGAAGACAGATCCCTCATTGCATCATAGCATTTTCATGCTATGTTTACAGCCTTACTAGCGAATTGTAGGTGTTCCAGCTTCCCGTTGCTTTCCACACCGGTGAAGGATGATGATGATAATGATAAGGATGATTGTGATCTCGGGGACCATTTGGACCTTAAATTTTTCCTGACATTTGTCTTACAGGTGAGGAAAAACCCCGATAAAAACCTCGCCCAGAAAAACTGCCCCGACCGGGGCTCGAACCCGGGTTCGCTGCGTGACAAGTCAGCACACTACCTCGAGACCACATCGGTGGACTATATATGTGTATATATATATATATATATATATATATATATATATTTGTTTTAGGATTCCTGAGTAGCTCAGATGGTTAGAGCGCTGAACATACAGAGTTTAGAAACTCGGGTTCAAATTCTGACTCAAGCATTAATTTTTCTTTTCATCACATATATATGCGTGTGTGTGTAAGTAATTTTTTTTGTATTGTAAGCCTATGTTTTCCCTTTACAGAGATTTAGGCGCTCTCCCCCTACAGGGAAGAATTTGAACCATAGCAATTTAGTTACACTTGTTTTTCGTATAGATGTCATTTTGAGTGGTCCGTGGTCAGCGTTCCGCCTCATACTGACATCTAGGAAACCAAGGTAGTATTAGGACGGGAAAATTCGGTAAATTTTGATTAGAGGCCTTTTCATTCAGGCTTAAGGATTTTTACGAGCCTGAAAATCTTCAGACTCGGGACCCACGGCTTAAATTCCCCCCCGGAGGACTTGCTCCTTGGATTTTTCCGTCCTAAAAAATCCATCGACTCCGGCCGAGTTTGAACCCGCGACCCTCGTGACCAGAGGCAAGGAGCATAACCACTAGTCCACCGCGGCCGATTGTGTAAGTAATAAATTGTGTTAATATG
This sequence comes from Diploptera punctata, assembly GCA_030220185.1. Classification (NCBI taxonomy): domain Eukaryota; kingdom Metazoa; phylum Arthropoda; class Insecta; order Blattodea; family Blaberidae; genus Diploptera; species Diploptera punctata. The sequence continues at coordinate 950,959 of JASPKZ010003800.1, forward strand.
TTACTTATTCAAATAAATAGGTATTGTATATATATATATATATATATATATATATCCATCCATCCATAGTAATTCTGCCCGAAGGCAGGTCCTTCACTGCATCATAGCATTTTCATGCTATGTTTGCGGCTTTACTAGGGAATTGTAGGTGTGGTAGCTTCCCGTTGCTTTCCACACCGGTGAAGGATGATGATGATGATGATGATAATGATGATAAGGATGATGGTGATGATGATGGCCATATGGTTTCGGGGACCATTTGGGCCTTAAAGGTTTCCTGACATTTGTCTTACAGGTGAGGAAAAACCCCGATAAAAACCTCGCCCAGAAAAACTGCCCCGACCGGGGATCGAAACCGGGCTCGCTGCGTGACAAGGCAGCACGCTACCTCGACACGACAGCGGAGGACATATATATATATATATATATATATATATATATATATATATGGTAAGTGGGAGCGCACTGAGATATCAACTCAGAAGTCCGTGTTCAAATACCGTCCAGGCATTTATTTTTCTTATCTTGTCATATTAAGCTCGCATTGCTCAATGCCAAAAAGGTTTAATTATAACATCGAAAAAGCATCACTGCTATAAAGTAAAAATATTCTCTTCAATTTGCTTACTTGTTATAGTAGCTACTAGGTGGCAGTGGAGACCTAGTTCCCGCTACATCTGGTATTAATAGAGAATATGTATAAGAAAAATAAATGTTCGTTTTGGATTCGCCTGGTAGCGTTTAAGTGGTAGCGCACTGAAATAACAACTCAGAGGTCCGGGTTCAAATCCCGTCCAGGCATTTATTTTTCTTATCTTGTATATATATATATATATATATATATATATATATATATATATATATATATATATATAAATTGGATAAACCTCGGTAAATTTCTGGACAAAACGCGGAAAATAAGGACAACACTCATTCATGAATAAATATATGTTATCAAAATGCAATACCATGAATTCTTAACAATTATATATTAATTAATTAGTGTATAATGCTATTGTGTTATTATTTAATTGTAATATTACTGTGTTTTCTTTATGTAATTGTAATGTTATTGATTTTTTGTTGTTTATTTTTCTTTACACTAGTACCAATTATTACTTTATTGTAACGGACTGTCAACAGCACGTACGGCTTACTGCCCGTGCGACCCATATTTGTAAATAATATTGTAAATATCTTACTTTTTGTCTAATAAAGTCCTACTATATATATATATATATATATATATATATACACACATGCGTGTGTGTGTGTATGTGTGTGTGAGTGTAAGTAATAAATTGTGTTAATATGTTGCTTATTCAAATAAATAGGTATTATATATATCTGACGCATAGGCAAAATGAGAGGCAGTAAAGCTTCCTTTATGCAGGTTGAATGATTTGTCGAGTTGATGCGCGTAAGACGGCGGAGTAAACCATTGATTTTTTTTTTCTTGCCACAAACCCCAAGAGAAGGAATTGAACCTCTACTAGTTAATCACTGAGTTAGAGGTCTGGTACAAAAATGCTCCAGCTTTATAAAACTTGCCACTTTAATGCAGTGCAATTGCAAATAAGCAATAAATCTTACTATGTTGTAAAATAACATTTTTGCACGATAGTGCGTTCTGTCGTACTTAAAGCAATGGCGACTATGAATGAAAGTTCAATTTCGGGGTTGCCAACCTATAAATAAGTAAATAACTATACTGTAATAATACATATTACCAAAATCGTGCGGGAAGTAAAACCACTGCCCTTTATGTATACTACGTACAATGTATATACGAAATTATATCCAAAAGGTAATGCTAATATGCATTATACGAAACAAATCGCTGCATCTTAAGTGAACTGAAATTTATTTTAAACAATATAAAACAATAAGTTCGTACTTGCCGCCATTTTATGCCTGGTTGGTGTTACGGACTGCTGTAGTTCCAACTATTTTTTTTTCGGCAATTACCGTATAAACATTGGCTACACTGTTAGCGTTAGTCAATTGTATATAATGAACGCAAATATTTCGAATAAAAATATTATTTTACTATTACTTATTATTTTGAAAACACCATCGTGCAAAATAATATGTACAACGCACGTTTGTGAAGTATTTTAAATATCCTCCCTTCTGTAAAAGCCACTTCCCAACATATACATAACATTATGTAATATTTTGCCTAGACTCTTATAGACAATTTTATGTAATTCAAAACCCTGCTATGGTCTCGAGGTAGCGTGATTCCTTGTCAAGAAGCGGACCCGGATTCGATTCCCGGTTGGGAATCCTGGGTGAGGTTTTTTCGGGGTTTTACGTCATCTGTAAGACAAATGTCAGGAAACGTAGGGCCCAACGGATCTCGAAAATCATCTGGCCATCATCATCATCCTTATCATTATCATCATCATCCTTCACCGGTGTGGAAAGTAACCGGGAAGCTACCACACCTATAATTCCCTAGTAAAGTTGCAAAGCAGAGCATAGCATAGCACAAAAATGCTATGATCCCTCGGGCAGAATTACTATGGACACACACACACACACACACACACACACATATATATATATATATATATATATATATATATAGTAAAGTGATCCCACTATAGGCCTCAGGAGGCCCTTGGGGCAGTTCGATGTTAAGGCTCCCACTTTTTCTAGACAATCGGCACTTGGTGTCAGACCTGCGTGACGGCCGCCTTTACCCCAGAACAAGCGTTTGGTATTCATTTCCGTTAGATACTGAGTCGACCCCAGGGCCATAGTGCCGCCAGAAGGTTTTGGTCAGTTTAAAAATCCTGACTCATGAATAAAAAAAGAAATGGGTAGAACTTACTTATATTTTCATCAAATTACATAATAATGCACAATAATAACTTAGAGTTATACATGATTTTGTTTTCTTTGCGGTCCGGAACATTTAAATAACTGGCAGGATAAATCATTATTTCGCCAATTTATGGTTAGGGCTATGATCTTTTCTTCCTCCTAGATACTGAATTGAATAAGACTGTCATGGTTTTGTTAGAATTGACACTTATTATCACCAAGTCCCAAACAGTAAAATTGGCATTACTTCAAAAACTGATTAATTGATGGACTCCTGTTTAAAGGGACTATATAAATATAATAATATCCAGGAATAAATAAATTAAAATAATACAAAATGCTAAGAAATATTATTTTCCAATTAATAAAGTATTTAAATTCAAAATATCCGACACGTGTTACAAAAACCAGATTGTATAAAACACTAGTAAATACCCGGTGCTACTCAGTAAACATTAAAATTGATGTGTTTTTCATTTAGTTGGTCCACCGCGTGATCTCGAGGTAGCGTGCGGCCTTGTCACGCAACGGGCCCGGGTTCGATTTCCGGTCGGGACAGGCTCCTGGGTGAGGTTTTTTTTCTGGGCTTTTCTCACCTGTAAGACAAATGTTAGAAAGCTTAGGTCCCAACGGTCCCCGAAAATCATCCGGCCATCATCATCATCCTTTACCGATGTGGAAAGCAACGGGAAGCTACCACACCTATAATTCCCTAGTAAAGCTGCAAAGCATAGTATGAAAATGCTACGATTGTAGTGAAAGACCTGCCCTAGGGCAGAATTACTATGGATGGATGATAATATTCCTACTTTACAATGTACAGTATATATTGATCCCTATTAGGTTCGTCTTCCGGGCATATAGGCCGTGGTCCAGTCGTTCTTCTACTCGACGTTTCGTCTACTGCTGCGGTAGACATCTTCAGGAGATACTGCGTGCTCTCTGTGAACTCCTAACAGTCGGCTGCAGACTGGCCAGTCAGCCAGTCTGCAGCCGACTGTTGAGGAGTTCACAGAGAGCACGCAGTATCTCCTGAAGATGTCTACCGCAGCAGTAGACGAAACGTCGAGTAGAAGAACGACTGGACCACGGCCTATATGCCCGGAAGACGAACCTAATAGGGATCAAGACGCCGGCCGTGAAAGCCTACAGTTATACATACAGTATATATTGTTTTAGTAAGATAAAACCCTAACATACCTGTGGAAAAATAGGGTTTCAAAATATTTGGAGATTTAATAAATAATAAATAGGCCTTCAACTATAATTATTTATATTTCATCATTAAAATCTGGATTTTATGGATGAGTTGATGTGAATAGAAACAAAATTAAAACATCTTTGATTCTTGCAATGTGCAAAGTTTTATTTCATATAATTTCGAACTTTATTTCTTAATAAATAAATATTTAAATAACGGAACAAGATAGCTGCAAGTGTAGCGTTTAATACTCATATTCAGGTAGCACTAAGTTCAAACCCAGTACCTAACAATCTGATTGAGATTTTATCCCAGTTTTACTCAATCGTTAAGACAAATGTTGGATTGGAATTTGATTTCCAGGACTTATTTCATCATATTCACCATTTTGTAATATTACAAAAAATAAAGAAACGATATGACCACAGATAATAAAGAGTCCATAAATAAGTGAAATAAGTGAAAATATTAAAATGTAGGGGTACTTACTTAATTGCTGATAAACATTAGACCAGCCTCATGGGCTAGTAGTCAGCTTTCTGATTCCAGTTCGTGAGGTCCAGGATTCGATTCCCTGTAAAATCATAGGAATTTTTTCTGTGGTTGCACATGGTCTGGAATTTAGGTTAGGTTTAGGTTAGGAACTCTCCTGGTACTTCATTATCATTTATCATGCATCATATCATCGGGGTAACGTAACTCCGCCTTCCAGGTGCCCCAACCTAAGAAATTGATTACAGTTTCGCCAATGTCAGGGAAGAAACCAGAAATGCCATGGAAGGCAACCTGGTGGCATTAGACAAAAAAAAAATAAACTGGTGTGATGCAGTGTTGCAGTTATTACAACTATTTCAAGAAAAAAAGGAACAGACGTAATATATTGCAAGGGATAGTGAAGTGCATTCTAAAACCTCTCCCATCTAAATCCTAACCTAGAACTACGCTTAGAACGAGTCTTAAAGTACATACAAGAATAACTGGATGAATTATTTGCAACGAATGAGTTCAGATAGAAGTTCTCGTAGTCATACTTCGTTATTGTCTAACAGGGAAGAGATCTCTGGGCCGTCCAAGGAAATAATAATAATAATAATAATAATAATAATAATGATTTATTTTAGCTGGCAGAGTTAAGGCCATAAGGCCTTCTCTTCCACTCAACCAGCGAATAGTAAAATTATACAAAAATTACGTACATATTACAAATTTAAGATATTAAAATACAGACTAAACAAAATACAATGATGATGGATCTAATACTAGCTAATGCTAACAAAAACATAGAATATAATAAAATTAAAATGATATAAAATAAAGTAAGTAGCTTCCTACATGATTATTAATAGAATGCTCTATATAGTTGTTATGTAGTTAATGTTTCAGTGGATATGAAATTCATCAGTGAGATCGTAACTCTTATGAGCTTGTAAGTATTTTTAAATGCCCCCGGAGTACGGAACTAACGTTCTGCAGGATTAGTCCTTTGGAGGGGACTGCCTCCTTAAAGCCTTTGGACTTGTTTCCTTGTGTTTTATCCCCATATGGAGATAACCCAGATATAAATAACAAACTAAGTAAGTTTAATTATATAACAGGAACACTAAAACGAACTTTGAAAAAATAAAGCCAGGAAAGACTCTATAATGAAATTATACAAGACAATGGCAGTTCATATTATAACTTATGGATCCGAAACATGGACAACACAACAATCTGCCAGAATATAAGCTGCTGAAATGAAATTCCTCAGACCAATAGCAGGATATCAAAGAACAGACAGAAAACACAACACAGAAATAAGTCAATAACTAAAAGTAGAGGAATTAAACACAATAGTGAAATACATAACAAACTGGAAAGAACACTTGGCAAGGATGACTGAGAATAGGATACCAAAAGCAGCATACAGCTATTCACCACGAGGAAGAAGAAGTTTAGGAAAGACGAAAAAGAACGAGAAGAGATCGTAACAGGCCTCTAGGCCTAAGACTTGTATGGAAGAATAAGAAGAAGAAGAAATGAACTTAATAGAGTACATGCACTGTGCGAAGAAATTAAATTAATATTGATTGCATAATTCACAATTATTATAATAGGTAGTAAAGCATTACAGTATTACATGTAACAATGGAATAAGCGAAGATTGGTTCAAACGTGTTGTTGTTGTTTTAAAATGCTGGGCCTTGGCACCGAAGCCATTAGCGTTCTTGCTCTCCAATATTTCTCTATTGTGGATCCAACAGGTAATACTTCACAGGTTTGTAGGTGTTCTTCATTCATTTCTTCGTCTTTATTGCATAGAGGACAATTTGGATTCGTGTAGATTCCTATTTTATATAAATGTTTGGCTAAATAGTCATGTTCTGTAAGCAGTCTAAATGTTGCTACTGTAGTTTTACGTGGAAATTCTGGAATAATATCTGGCTTCTTTACTAAAATATTCCATTTTTTGTCTTTGGCTTTATTACATAGGTCTTGGTTTTGTTTGATTTTATATTTGTTTTTAACTATTCTTTTTATGGATGTGAAAGGTAAGCTTTTAGTAGTATTCTGAATTAAATTGGAGCCTTTTTTGGCAAGAAAATCAGCAGTGTCATTTCCAGCAATTCCACAATGTGCAGGTATTCATTGCAATTGCAATTGGTTCAAACATTATTGCCAGTTAACAAAACGAAGTGCAAATTCTACCATTTTTATTTCTCTCTTTCTTTTTATTAGTTGTAAGTACTGTTACGTGCCTCATGTTAACCGGGCCTTACAGAGATATAGCCTGTCGGGATAGGATTTTAACACTGGATGACACAATATTTTTTTATCATACGTAGACATGGAGGGCCTCCTCGGAAGAGTGATCGGTTCAATACCAGGGCTAATTCCAAGACAATGGAAATTCTACCATAAATCTTAATACTTTTTACAACCTCAAAATCGTAGATATCCTTCTAATGAAATTATCATTAATCATATGAATGCATTATTTGTGCCCTTATAATTTATATTAAGCACCTTTGCTTATATACTAATAAAATAGCTAACTAACTCACTGTCACTATTGAATCCGTAGGTTCATTGCTACGCGGAAATAAGCTCTCCGTATATCCCTATCCTGAGATGTTTTCCAATCAACCCCTGTTTAATCTACTTCCCTCATATCATGGTTAATATTATTCTACCACCTCATTCTTGGTCTACCAACTGGGCGTTTTCCCTCTGGTTTTCCTACTTCCAGCCCCTCTTTCATTCCCCATCCGTGCCATATGTCCTTGCCATAGCAGTCTATGAGACTTAACTCATCTTATTCTATCTGGCTTCCTATAAAGACCATGTAGCTCACTGTTATGAGGTCTTCCCCATTCATCTGTCTTTTCATCTCTCTTTGATCCAAACATTTTTGTAAGAAATTTATTCTCAAATACTCGTAATTTTCTACTCCCTTAAAGTAAGAATCTATGTTTCGCAACCATATAACTGGGAGAATAACATTTATATATTCTCAGTTTTACGTTTTTCGAGAGGAATTGGGACAGCAAGAATTCCTGTAATGCATATCAGCATGCATTTCCAGAATTGAGCCTATGTTTAATTTATTTCTGCATCCCATTTTTATTTGTAATTGTTGTCACTAGATATTTTAATTACCCAATTCTTCAAAATTTCCCTTATTTGTCATTGACTGTCAATTTCCATTATAGAATATATTTATACGTGTGAACACAGATTTAGTTTCATTGATGTTTACTTCCAGTCCCAATTTCTTAGTTTGACTCAATGGTGTGTGTGTTGGCCCTCAATATGTCCTCGCTATCGACTAATAATACATCATCAATCTAAACCAACAAGCTGTCAATACCGTTGAGTTGTAGACCTTCTTCATCCACTAAAGATTTAGTTGCATGCTCTAGTACAAAATTGAATAGTAGGAGAAGTAGTGTATCTCCTTGGTTTAACCCATTGTGAATTTCAGAAGTATCCGAAAATTGATTGCTCACACGCACCCTACTTTTGTGCCATTTAGACACATTTGAATAAGTCTAACTAACTTCTTAGGAATTCCAAACTCCAGCAGGATACTATAGGTCTATAACCTCTCCCTCTTAATTAAATTTTGAAGTCTACATATAGTTCATGTACGGTGAAATATTCCCATTTTTTTTCTAAAAACTGTCTCATACTAAACATCTGATCTGTTGTAAATCCGTCTATTTTAAATCCACATTGGTGATCTCCTTTTATAGTAAAATATCCTTATTCGCGGGGGATATGTTTCGCAAATATGCCGCGAATACAGAAACCGCTAATATGGAATGGTAATTTGTATGGGTATATAGGGGATACGTTCCAAGGTTACAGAATAAAATAAAAATTATCAAACTAAAATCAATTAATGAGAGATTTTGCACACTTTCTATTAATTATTACAGTGAGGTTTAGGCAAGGACTTAAAGAACTTGGTAATTTGTTCCTGTTTCGCCTCTTTTAAAAGATCTTTCAATTAAGACTGATATTCAGTTTTGCATTCTGCGATAGAATTCCTTACTTTGTCTTCGGATCTCTAGATTCATTAACATTGAAACAGCGTGATATAGACGCAAACGACTCGCCAACGCGTATAAACAGTCAAGCATTTCTATTTTTACCTTAAACGGCAACACTAATTTTTTTCTCTTCGGTACTAATTTTTCATTACTTTTACTCGACATTATAAACTGGGAACAAAGCACAAGATACACGTGTTATTCAATCAAAATTATTGCAACGAATGACATGTTGAAACAATAATATACCGATCGTGGCGATGGAGGCATTTATCAAAGAACGTATCGGCACGTGGAATACGACAACAGCTTTTAATAATGAACTTAAGGGTTAGTGACAATAAGGTTTATTTTGTTTTGATATTTATTTGTCCCTTTGGTTTGAATCACTGTTTGTAAAAGCCACCTTGGCACCTGCCTGCAGCAAAATAAATAAATATAAAACTGCTGATGGTTAATAAAGGACACTAATCCCTCTAACATACCGACTGGATCCACGAATACATAATTTTTTAGCCCCGAACACAGGAACTTTGTCGAAATTTTTTAACACGCGAATAAGAGCTTTTACTGAATGTCATCAGTATAGGGAGTAAGTCTGCTTACTAACATGTGTTGTCAGTAGAGCTAAGACTCTGAATATTCTTATGTTTCAATGTCCATGTACCGAAACCACCTTTTCGGTACGTAAAACTACGTAACACTACGCAACTACTACGTCATCGTGTCTTCCCCCTTCAGTGATCTTATAGAATAGTGCCAAATTCCTATCTCCGTTGTCCTCTCTCCTACGTACCTCCCCTTTCCTTTTTTATGCGCTGCGTGTTACTGCGCATCTTCCCCTTGCTAGCGAAGTCCTCAAATAAGCTGTGCATGTGAATATCAGTGTCATCATCTATTTTGGTTTCGTCGGAGTCAAGTCGATAGTAGCTCGAAGGAGCTGTTTGGTTTAATCAGTCCCATAAGCCAGGGTAGGGCCAAGAGGACCGTGTACCCTAGCCCTTGGCTGGACTGGATTGAGTGTTTGTATGTATGTATGTTTATTATTATTATTGTTATTGATTTTTCTTTTGATGACCGATTAATGTCATTATTTCTTTCATAACTTATCTTTCAATGGTCAAGAAAATATTATTTTGTTGTATTATTTGTATTTCACTTATCTGACTTACGACTCTAATTAAAGTTGCGTTATTTTTAGTTAACTTATGTTTAATAATTGAGTAGCTAGTCATGTTAGGTACTGATATAAATTCCAAAGCTTTCTCAAGCCAATTTAATCCCCTTTTTCCTTCTAGCTTCCACGATTATAATACTGCTTAGCATACAGTACTATATGTTTAATAATTTGCTAAGGAAAGGTGGATTGATCCTTGCCTTCTATGGGCCCGGGCAAAGGTATATTGATTTAGGCACTCAATACTTTAAAACTCAAGGTAATTATAAAAGATTGGTACGATCACGCACGCACACGCGAGTGGTTGCAAAAATGCTAGCAGAGCGGGGTGCATCCATGCCACTGAGTTGTAGGCCTTCATTTACTAGTAAAATTAAGTTAACAATCAAGTTTGTGATGATTTGATCAAATGTCAGTAAACGTTATACCAATTTTATGAAAGTTACAGTATATATATATATATATAGTCTGTAATATACAATTTTTAGTCATTTTATAATATCATCAAGTGCTGAAATGAGAAGTAATATAAATGAAAATATTTTTATTTCTCCAGTCCTATACTTTCGAAAATTTCATTTTGTTACATTCTGCATACGTAAATCTCTGATATTAATATGTTTAAAAGACGTTTTAATGAGAATAGATCGTATGGTATTATAAGCTTTTAGTAAATGTAAAACATATTCTTTTTCCAAGAGTTAATTTCACAATACCGAGAACGTGGTTTAACATTTATGACATTCCTTTTGCCACAAAAGCGAATAATATTTCATAATACGTGCATGAATAATGGAAGACAGAACCCCTACTGGATCAAAACCGCATTACAACGATCTAACGCTTTATGCGTGTATGTGTGTGTGTGCGTGTGTGTGAAATCTATGCGGACCGCAAGACTTCACAGGCATAATATTTGCATAATGTCGCTTATTGGAGAAAAGTATGTAAATGGTAAGGAATTAAGAGAGGGACAAAATAGGGTTCTGTGAAGAAATAATAACAATGATAATAATGATAACAATAATAATGATAATAGTAGTAATAATAATGATGATGATGATAATAATAGTAATAATAATAATAATAATAATAATAATAATGCATAATTTCCCTAATTGTAATGTTTCTGACCTTTTCCCGTCTTGGACTAGTGGTTATGCTCCTTGCCTCTGGTCCCGAGGGTCGCGGGTTCAAACCCGGCCGGGGTCGATGAATTTTTTTAGGGTGGAAAAAATCCAAGGAGCAAGTCCTCCGAGAGGGTCTTTAAGCCGTGGGTCTCGAGTCTGAAGATTTTCAGGCTCGTAAAAGATCCTTAAGCCTGAATGAAAAGGCCTCTAAGCAAAATTTACAGAATTTTCCCGTCCTAGTACTATCTTGGTTTCCTAGATGTCTGTATGAGGCGGAACGCTGACCACGGACCATTTAAATGGCATCTATATGAAAACAAGTGTAACTAAATTAGTATGGTTCAGATTCTTTCCTGTAGGGGGAGAGCGCTTTTATCTCTGTTAAGGGAAACATGGGCTTACAAGAATAAGAAAAAATAGAAGAAAAACGTTTGAAATGGTATAGACACCTCATAAGAATGGACGAAGAGAGAATACCAAATCTTCTTCTTCTTCACGGTTTAGGCTTATCTACTAGCCTGTTCCGGCTCCAAATTGGTGCTCTTTCCATCTTTTCCTTGGTCTTCCCAAACTTCTTCTTCCTCGTGGTGAATAGCTGTATGCTGCTTTGGGTATTCTATTCTCAGTCATCCTTGCCAAGTGTTCTTTCCAGTTTGTTCTGTATTTCTCTATTGTTGTGTTTAATTCCTCTACTTTCAGTTGATGTCTTATTTCTGTGTTGTGTTTTTTGTCTGTTCTTTGATATCCTGCTATTGGTCTGAGGAAGTCGTTATCGATTGGACAGTCCGGCTATCTCTTTGGAGCTTGTAAGTATTTTGAAGTGTTCCTTGAGTACGCTACTAACGTTCTGCAGGGTTAGTCCTTTGGAGGCGCTGCCTCCTTAAAGCCTTTGGACTTGCTTCCTTGTGTTTTATCCCAAGAAGGGTTGCCTCTTCCGCCTTCTGCCGTTGAGGACTTAACTCTTGTTTCCCCGAGCTTGGTCTCTTATTTCATCCCCAGAGATTGGGTTGCCACTTCCGCCATTTTTGCCGTGCTGATATTTCTATTTCCGCCGTGTCTGCCGTTGTGGTCTTCCGTGTTTGCAGCTTCCAGTGTGGTCGTTGCTCCCACGTTGCGGATTATTTTTAGTTCCCTCTCATCTTATCTAACCGCAAGCCAAAGCTTCCCGGGTATGATCGTCTGGGTCATTGGTACTAAGCCTCCCTACCACGACAAGGTGATAATCCACAGGGAGGAGAATACCAAATAAGATCCTTAATTGGAAAGCTAATGGAAGAAGTGGAAGAGGCAGATCTAGAGAACGTTGGACAGATAGAGCGAGGAGAAGTATGGAAGCTAGATATTTGAGGGAAGAAGATGCTCTAGACAGGAACCTCAGGCAACAAATCACTTTTGGTTAAAGGAGAAACACTGCTTTGAGGAGTATTCCCAATAAAAAAATAATATTGACTACAATGCAAATTTTAAAATGGCAATTATTTCTATATTTAATTATGTTACAGACCTAATATTTATATATAGAAATAAGTGCGAGTTTGTCTGTTTATCATTTATGGACTTGACCGATTTTTTTCCATCATTCAGAGAGTTTTCTGGGACAATTACATTTATAACATATTATCCTACTTACTATAGGGCCGGAGCTAAAAAAAATAAAAAAGGAAAAAGGAAAGGTCATCGATACACTAAAAAGTCGCATTCTTGACGCTCAAATGGCTAATGCTGCCTAAACCATAGCAAATAGGGGCCCACACCAAATTAATGTACACAAACTTGAATATCATAAACATTTATAAAAAACGCGCGACAGCATGTCTATCTGTTACGGATAACTCTCAATAACCATTTTGTCTTTCAGCTTACTGATGTCAACAAACATTCCGGATGTCTTAAAATAATTAGGATATGCATTTATAGTCCGCTGTGGTCTCGAGATAGCGTGCTGCTTTCTCACGCAGAGGGCCCGGGTTCGATCCCCGGTCGGGGCAGTTTTTGTGGGTGAGGTATTTATCGGGGGTTTTCCTCACCTGTGAGACAAATGTCAGAAGAACTTCAAGGCCCAAACGGTCCCCAAAATCTTATGGCCATCATCATCATCATCATCATCCTTATCATTATCATCATCATCCTTCACCGGTGTGGAAAGCAACGGGAAGCTACCACACCTACAATTCCCTAGTAAAGCTGCAAGCATAGCATGAATATGCCCGGGGAATCTTAAAATAATTTCGATATATATTTATAATTATTTTTCATTCTACTTATTCAACTTATCATAAGAAGTATATTAATTTTTGTCTTTCAGCTTATTTATGCCAAGAAGATGGGATAAGTAGATTCCCGGACAACGCCGGGTAATCAGCACGCGGTATCTAAAAATATAAATTTATAATTATTTTTCCTTTTACTTATTCAACTAAACATAAAAGCACATTAATTTTCATTTATTTAGGCGTAGGAGCGTAGTCGGGTATTAGCTAGTAATATAGGCCTATTCATCAATCAATCCATCCATTGTAATTCTGCCGAAGGACAGGTCTTTCACTGCAATCATAGCATTTTCATGCTAAGCTTTGCAGCTTTACTAGGGAATTATAGGTGTGGTACCTTTCCGTTGGTTTCCACACCGATGAAGGATGGTGATGATGATGATCGGATGATTTTCGGGGACCGTTGGACCCTAAGCTTTCTGAGATTTGTCTTACAGGCGAGGAAAAACCCCGACAAAAACCTCACCCACAAAAAACTGCCCCGACCGGGGACCGAACCCGGGTCCGCTGCGTGAGAAGGCAGCACGCTATCTCGAGACCACAGCGGTGGACCTAGTAATATATAATAGATTAATACCAAACTGAATAAAAATTATTACTGATAAACTGGAGTGTCTAAATAAAATTCAAAGTCAGCATTTGCTTTGCTCCTCTTCATGTTTCTTCATAATTACCGGTTCTTCTTCTTATCCTATTTTCTTCTTTATTAATTATGCTCCATTCTTATGTAGATTTATACCCCATATGGGACTCATAAGCCATTACCGTGGATTCGTCGGCTGTAATCGGAGAACAAGAATTTCGAACCGTACTAGCCAGATACTTAATGACAAGATTTCCTGAATATATAGTCAACAGAACGTCAGAGCCACACATGGAGACTGTACAGAATAATACATTACAAGGCATACACATCCAGCCACAAGATGAATAATAAATTATCTTACCCCGCCGGGAATCGAATCCAGTCCGCCGCGCCGGAGTGAAATACGAGTATATGGATTCCAACAACCACGTCATAGCGAAGGACTGTTATGAAAATTAACTAATTTAATTTATAACTAAATACGATTAATGATCAAATGAATTTTCATAATGAAATTATAACCCAGAATAGCTTTCATGGCCGAGTAAAATCACGGAAATCGTCAGACACTGGTTGGTATCGAGGTTTGTGGACACTCCGATGCAAGTAACAAACCATACCGTATGAGTTGTAATTAGGTAATTTGTTTTAGTATACTAACAGTGTGCACTCATTTAGTTTGCTTAGAACAATTTTTAAAAAAACTAAAAAGGGATCTGTCAACCATTACATGTCGAAATTTTTCCCAGAGAAACGTGCTGTACCAAGGCCATCTCAAAAAGTATATTTGCCATTTTTAACTGCAAGTACAGAAATCGAAATCACATCCAGTAATGGCAACGTACTGTACGGAGCAGAGGACTCCCTGCTTGAGCAAGAGCGGAGTGGAGTGAGGGGAGACGCTATGTTATAACATAATTAATCAATAGTTATATCCATATCCATCCATCCATAGTAATTCTGCCCGAGGGCAGGTTTTTCAATGCAATCATAGCATTTTCATGCTATGCTTTGCAGCTTTACTAGGGAATTATAGGTGTGGTAGCTTCCCGTTGCTTTCCACACCAGTGAAGAATCCCGATGATAATGATAATAACGATGAAAATGATGGCCGGATGATTTTCGGGGGCCGTTGGGCCCTAAGCTTCCTGACATTTGACTTACAAGTAAGGAGAACACCCGAAAAAAACCTCAGCCAGAAACCTGTCCCGACTGGGAATCGAACCCGGGCCCTCTGCGTGACAAGGCATATATCCATATATATAAATTATTAACCAATTTAATAATTATTAATCCATATTTATTTACGCGGACGGCAATGTAGTGAGGATATCCAATCTACCAATTCAGGAGTTGTATTACATCCCTATCTTTTTAATGAGAGATGTGGCAGTGAGTTTTAGTGCCTTGCAGTTAAAAACTGCAGCTAATGTTTTAGACATGGCCTTGGTACATCACAACGCTTTTCTGAAGAAATTTCTAGGTAGGTTTCGGCATTAGTTTGACAGTTTTCTTGTAAGTAACATTAACGTAATCTAGTTGTTTTGTTTGTTTAAGTAATTTCAGGATTCTGGTGTTGTAAACAGTTTGTGTTGATCCAGGTGGTTATGTTGATATTTCACGGCCTCCTACACAAGATAATCGATTATTGATTGCCTTGTTAGTATATTTTCAAAGAATGTGTAGCATACTTACTTACTTACTCACTGGCACTATCGAACCCGTAAGTTCATGGCCGCACGGACATAAGCTCTCCATACATCCCTATCCTGAGCTAATGCTTTCCAATCATTCCCTGTATAATCTACTTCCCTCAAATCATAGTTAATGTTGTTCTCCCACCTCATTCTTGGTCTACCAACTGGGCGTTTTCCTTCTGGCTTTCCTACAAGAAGTTTCCATGCACGTCTTTCATTCCCCATACGCGCAACATGTCCTGCCCATCGCAGTCTACGGGACTTAACTGTTCTTATTATATCTGGCTTCCTGTAAAGACCATGTAGTTCATTGTTATGTAGTCTTCTCCATTCACCTGTCTGTTCATCTCTCTTTGGTCCAAAAATTTTCCTAAGAACTTTATTCTCAAATACTCGTAGTCTCCTTTCCTCCCTTAAAGTAAGAGTCCATGTTTCGCACCCATATAATATAACTGGTAGAATAATAGTTTTATATATTTTCAGCTTAACGTTTTTTGAAAGGAGTTGGGACATCAAAAGTCTCTGCAAAGCATAATAGCATGCATTTCCAGAATTGAGCCTATGTTTAATTTCTTTGTGCATCTCATTCCTATTTGTGATTATTGTTCCTAGGTATTTGAATTCAGCCAATTCCTCAAAATTTCCCTCATTTGTCATTAGCTGTCCATTTCCATTATATAATGTATTTCTACGTGCGACAATATATTTAGTTTTACTGATATTTACTTCCAGTCCTAATTTCTTAGTGTTACTCAATAGTGTGTGCGTGTTGGCCTTTAGTATCTCCTCGCTATCAGCATAAACTAACAGCTTATTAATACCATTCAGTTGTAAGCCTTCCTCATTCTCTAAAGATTTAATGGCATGCTCTAGTACAAAATTAAATAGTAGAGGAGATAGTGCATCTCCTTGCTTCAACCCATTCTGGATTTCAAAAGTGTCTGAAAACTGTTTGCCTACACGCACCCTACTCGTTGAGCCATTTAGACACATTCGTATAAGTCTAACTAAGAATGTGTAGCATTGAGATTATAATTGAGACATTTCCATAGAAACGGCTTCATCAACTAACTTTAATCTGTACTTAAAAATAATTATTTTATTCTATCTGTATAAAGAAGGAATTACTGCATTTCACAAAATGTAACCTACTTTACCCAAATTTCGTTAATTTGTCACACAGGGTATGTCAGAACATTGATAAAATACGTAATGCGGTTAAAACGATCATTTATTATTTATAGTCGCTTTAACTAAAACGACCATATCGCGAATGTACTGTACACGATGGATTTTGCAGTATTCAGTCCCCTAGAGACAACTAACGTCCGTTCAGAGTTGTCTCTAAAATACACGATAACATATCAGATTTAACTTAAACGTGAAAATATGTCCATGATCATCACGACACAGATTCTTAATCTCTTCGAAAACACCATTTTCTATCTCTGAGTCGAAAAATAGATTTAATTTGATAGCCGCCAGCACACAATTTTTGATAGTTCATCTAATTATATATATATTTTTTTCCAAATGCCCCAGGTTTTGTCTTTCGACATTCCTGGTTTCTCTCCTGGCATGGCGTATTTGTAACCCACTTCTGAGGTTGGGGCGCCTGGAAGGCGGGGTTACGTTGCCCCGATGATATGATGGGTGATGATGATAATGGTGCGCCAGGAGAGTCCCTAATCCTAAGCTTAACCTAAGATGAATATGAATATGAATGATGATGATTGCGATTTTCGGGGACCGTTTGGGCCTTAAAGTTTTCCTGACATTTGTCTTACAGGTGAGGAAAAACCCCGATAAAAACCTCACCCAGAAAAACTGTCCCGACCGGGGATCGAACCCGGGCCCGCTGCGTGACAAGGCAGCACGCTACCCCGAGACCACAGCGGTGGACTCATCTAATTATATTGTTATGTTTAAAATAGATAGCTCTGTTGTCTTTACTTAATTGTTATTATGAATATGATTTGTGATATTTGATACATAAAACGCAGTTTTATAAGGGAAGTGTGACGCGTTCTACTATATGGATCAGAAACTTGGACTATGATACGAAATGACGTTAACAAATTGCAGGCTACAGAAAAGAGGTTTCTGAGATTAGTTAAAGGTTGTAGAGGAAGTTCGGGTAATGTGGACCCTTCGGCTTGAGTGGACCTTGTTAATATCTTCTTTAATTAGTGCTGCCCTCGAACAAAAAATATTTTAACTTCTTCCCCTCATCAACGTTGACGTGTTCAAGATCAGTTTCTTTTATTCTTTGTGCGAAGAAGGGTTTATTTGTATTATTTATGAAAATACAATTTTAAAAGTTTTTCAAGCTAAGAATTCATTCTTAATGTATCCTATTGAATATTATAAATATTGAAAAATCTCCTAAATATGTTATATTATATAGATGCTGTTTTAATTTACTGACGGGTTTGGTTTGATATTATGTGGCATGGCAGCTGTCTAAAATAATTAAACATTATAAAGGAATTTGGTTAATGTGGACCCTCCACGAGGCGGTTTACGAATACGTATATTTTATCAATGAGGATGCTATCTGTAAAAACCATGCATTTACTTAATGTTATTTAGGCCTAATATCCTTCTAATTTTACTAAACCCAAAAACCGTCGCTGTCTGCAAAGGAATGCCGTGTGAATGTTGTAAAAAACAGTTATTTCTCAAAACGGTAAATAAATATCAACGCTTTTAATTACGATCAGCCATAAATAATTTTAGATTTATATGTGCCTGTCTGTATAAATTAATAGAGTAAATAAACTTAAAAATAGACTAAAAGCTAGGGTGGACATCTGAGATCCACTTTACCAGAATATGTAGGTTAAAGTGGACCTTTCTTGTAATGTAAAAAGTTTATGAATTATGAAGATGTTTCCAAATTTGAATAAAATAAGAATGCTATTGCATAGTTATAACACTAATGATAATATCTGTAATTAAACATAAGCTCTCCATACATCCCTATCCTGAGCTAATATTTTCCAATCATTTCCTGTATAATCTACTTCCCTCGAAGCATAGTTAATGTTATTCTCCCACCTCATTATTGGTCTACCAACTGGGCGTTTTCCCTCTGGTTTTCCTACAAGAAGCTTCCATGCAAGTCTTTTATTCCCCATACGTGCAACATGTCCTGCCCATCGCACTCTACGAGACTTAACTGTTCTTATTATATCTGGCTTCCCTTAAAGACCATGTAGTTCATTGTTATAACTATGGAATATCATTGTTATTTTATTCAAATATGGAAAGATCTTTATAATTCCACTTTAACCTACATATTCTGGTAAAGTGGACCCCAGAATCCACCCTAGTTTTAGTCCATTTTTAAATTTATTTACTCTATTAATTTATACAGACAGACACAAATAAATCAAAAATGATTTATGGCTGATCGTAATTAAAAGCGTTGATATGTATTTAACGTTTTGAAAAATTATTGTTGGTTATAACACTAATGATAGTCTCTGAAGTTAAACAAAATTCAAATCCCTTTTTTAAAAGAAGAAAAACAAATTCAAAATAGGGGTTTCTCTACTAGGTTAGATAAATTTAAAAATGAGGATATAAGAAAATAATTAAATGTAATATCATTAAAGGAAAGGATTCATCGTTATAGAGATAAATGGGATGAACACCCAGAAATAATGAGCTACATTCGTATTCCTAGAAGAATTCTTGATTATAAATCTAAAGGGAGAAGAGATTTGGGAATACCACGGAGACGATGGTTGGAGAATGTGTGAAGCCGGAATAGGCTTATTAGCCTAATCTATGATTGAAGAAGAAGAAGAAGAAGACGCAGAAGTTGTGACGCGAATTATTTTTGGTATTTGCTTTGAACTTGAGCCAGTCCCAACAGCTTAGCTAAAAGCGTACCTGTTTCCTGACTAACCGGCCCGAGTTCGATAACCGAGAGATTCACTCACTCACTCACTCTCTGGCACTATCGAACCCGTAGGTTCACGGACATAAGCTCTCCATACATCCCTATCCTGAGCTAATGCTTTCCAATCATTCCCTGTATAATCTACTTCCCTCAAATCAAATTTAATGTTATTCTCCCACTTCAATCTTTGTCTATCAACTGAGCGTTTTCCCTCTGGTTTTACTACAAGAAGCTTCCATGCACGTCTTTCATTCCCCATTCGTGCCACATGTCCTGCCCATCGCAGTCTACGAGACTTAACTGTACTTATTATATCTGGCCTCCTATAAAGACCATGTTGATCACAGTTATATACGTCTTCTCCATTCACCTGTCCGTTCATCTCTCTTTGGTCAAAACATTTTCCTAAGAACTTTATTCTAAATACTTGTAAGCTCGTTCCCTCCCTTAAAGTAAGAGTCCATGTTTCGCATCCATATAATATAACTGGATAATAGTTATATATATATTTTCAGTTTAACGTTTTTTGAAAAGGGTTGGGACGTCAAGAGTCTCTACAATGCATAATAGCACGCATTTCGAGAATTGAGGCTATGTTTAATTTCTTTTTGCATCTCATTTCTACTTGTGATTATTGTTCCTAGGTATTTGAATTCAGCCACTTCCTCAAAATTTCCCTCATTTGTCACCTGCTCTCCATTTCCATTACCGGTATATAATGTATTTCTATGGGTGAACATATATAACCGAGAGATTAGAAATTTTAATTCTAAAATTTACAATTACGGAGCTTGAAGGGGTGGCAGATTAAATGTGCGCTAAATATGTAGATTAAATTATAAACCCCTCTGAGATACACTCTGTATATTGAGAAGGCATGTAGTATTGCTGATAGCGATTTGTCCGTCGGATAGAGATTTTAAGCCTGTTTTTTTATAGATATAGACTACGTGGCGCATGGAGTTTCATATTCCCTCATTTCTATATCATCATTCCTCATACAACATACAAACTTTTAATCATCCACTCATCCTTACCTTCATTCTATGCACAGTACAATGACCGGGGATTCTATGCCACTATGCCACCTACATAAATAAATACCGGTAGTAGCTTTAAAAACTAAAACAACACGACAAAGCCACATTAGACCAGCAGCATCATCATATTGGATGTTGTAGCGAAGAGTGACCTGCTGAAGATGGAACGGATGTTCTGAAAGGCCTACAGGCATAAAGATTACATATTTTATAAGTTGAGGACGATGGATTTTACCTAAGTAGGTATATTTCCGATCCGATTGAGGGTCTTTCCACTTTTCAGCGGTTGCCCTTTTTACCAGCCGGCTGCTGGCCCTTCACATCCACATGTGTCAAACACAGAGGTAGATGATCAACAGCCAGTGTAGGCGTGACATGTGGTTAGCATGTCGAGTCCCCCAGCCGTTATAGCTGGTTCCTCAACCTGGAGCCGCTACTTATTGTAGCTACCCAATTGCCTCACGATGCTGGGTGGGCACCGGTCCCATACTGGCCGAAATACCATGAGAAAATTTCTTCCCCCATGGAGACTCGAACCAGCGCAAGTCCCGTAGCTCTGCGCCAAGGCTTCCTACCTTAACCGCTCGGCTACGGTTATTTCAAGACCACATATAGCCATCTATATACCTAGGGCGGAAACTGAAGACAGGAAATTGCAATAGGTGGCATTGGAACGCGCGCACATGCACTAACACACACACACACACACACACATTCTATGTAGTTGAGAACCTCAAGCAGGAAACTGAAACCAGTCACAAATAGAACTTGGCCTCGCTGTGTGAGAGGCAGCGATTTTACCTTCAGACTACGGCATTGGTGAAGCTTGACTTAAAATTCCCTAAAGATAAAAAATAACGTCTGAATCGGGAATCAAACCCCGGATCTCCGACTCTGTACGTTAAAATTCGTATCGTATCTCGAATGGTGTAATGGACAGCACACCGACGTACAAAGTCGGATGTTAGGGGTGCGATTCCCGATTTGGATGTTAATTTTTCTTTTCAAAAAATACTTTGTTCAGGACTGGAACATTTTAAACTAAATGTAAACCATTCCTATAAAATTTTAATTAAAACCATTTGATGTCTTTGTAAGGTTTCATATTTCACTAGTGGATTAGAATTTATTATTTTGTGATAGAATTCTATGAACTGTAGGCGTTCGTGATTTAATATCTAAGAAGTTAATGAAACACAGGCGCTGGTTGTGGGTTATCCCCTAGAGGGCTTGCAACAAATGTGGTCAGTTAAATTAACTCTCTACGGTTGAATATTTCTTACCTTGTGACTGCCAATATTGATGTTTGTTCAATTTTTTTCTCTAAGTTAAATGGAAGCGGTTGTAAACTTCATTTGTTTGTTGTTTATACAGTAGGCCATGCAAACAACTCCTCTTTCCACGATTTACGCGCGCTGAATTTCTATTCTATTCTTCATACACATTTTCAACTATTTTTTGTGTCTTTTATATATTCGTTTTTCACCTTCTTCATCCTACTCTTCCTCTTTCCATTCTTCTTTTTCTTTATTATTGTTATTATTATTACTATTATTATTATTATTATTATTATTATTATTATTATATTGTCAAAATACTCTAACTAAAAACTGAAGGAAAACAAATGCAACAATTATCTACTAACTTTTAATAATGATTTCAGTTTTTGTTATTAAACGTTTGTAAATTAATTTTCTAAAAATGATAATAATAATAATAATACATTCTAATAATGATGATAATTTTTATTATTATTATTATTATTATTATCATTATTAGAATGTTATTATTATTATCATTATTAGAATGTATTATTATTATTATTATTATTATTATCATTATTAGAATTATATTTACAAACTTTTAATTATTATTATTATTATTATTATGATGATGATTATTATTATTATTATTATTATTATTATTATTATTATTATTATTATTATTATTATTATTATTATTATTATTATTAGTAGTAGTAGTAGTAGTAGTAGAAGTAGTAGTATATTGTCAACATACTCTAACTAAAAACTGAAGGAAAACAAATTCAACAATTATTTACTATATTTTAATAATGATTTCAGTTTTTGTTATTAAAAGTTTTTTAATATAATACTAATAATGATAATAATTAATTAAATAAAACGTAGTTGTATTTGATTTTCATATTTATTATATAATTCAGTGACAGCTGTTTCGGTACACTGTACCTTCTTCAGACATGTTAACAAATTATGAATTGTGTTCCAACTGATCTAAGCAACAATACAACAATATTTATTTAAATTTTTAAATTTAACAAAGGGGATTCATTCAAATCAAGTTGAGAATTTATAGTTTTTTACTACTTTTAAATTTATTAATTTCTACAGCCTCCAAAAGATCTAACTTCTTACCCTTATCACAAATATGCAAAATTTCAAAATTTGGATCGAAACAATGATTCAATTGGAATAGGTGGTTAGCATATTTTGAATTTTCTAAATTTCTGTTATATGCTCTCATGTGTTCCTTTATCCGAGAGATAAAAGGTCTACCAGTTTGTCCTATATAGACATTGTCACATGTGCCACACTTCAATTTATATACACCTGATAATTTTTTTAATAACTATTATTGATTATTATTATTATTATTGCTTAGTCTGTAAGTCCGTAGTCATTTATATTTATTTATCTATTTATTTATTTTTTTTAATTCATGTTAATTACTAAGATTGGTTGGAGAAAACCCTCAATGATGAGGAAAATTCTTAAAATGAATGAATGGATGAATTATTATTATTATTGCATTTATCTCCAATTTTTAGTTAAGAGTTTCTTGATATAGTCGATTCTGGACTAATGATTATTATGCTTGTCTTCGATCGCGGGTTGAAACCCACCTAGGGAAGATTGATTTGTAAGGACGTAAAAATCCTTCGGAAGGGAAGTAAAGTCGTGTGTTCCGTGTCGTAGATTTACGGCACGTAAAAGACCATCAAACCTGAGAAAGAGGCCTCTGAATAAAATATGTAAGCCCCTTCATCCCAAATTTGAGTTGTGACGCTAATAAAATGGGATATTAACGTTGTTAAATGAAAATACTATTATAATATTAAGTTAGTTTATGACCGATTTAGATAGTGAAGGTACAGTGAGCTTCACTCGACCTACGGCCGATAGCGGGAAAAGTGACTGCAACCATTTAGACATCAAGTTACGCTGCCTACAAAGTGTCCACGCTAGTGGCCGCAAGTCGAGTGAAACTCACTGTATAATAGACCATTATACCAATTGATCAATTATATTATTATTAAATTTTTATTGTCGATTTAACAACACATTTGTTATTACACATTTGATTAAGATTATTATTATTATTATTATATTTTTATTATTATTATTATATTGACTTAGCCCGGAAATCTTCTACAATATTATTATTATTATTATTATTATTATTATTATTATTATTATTATTAAATTATTATATATAGATGCCTCTCACATCGCATTTATAATGTTTGGTTGGAATCTTTGACTGTATGTTTCTATTGCAGTGTTTGTCGTATGTTTTGTGTACAAATTCACTACTTAATTTGAAGGATAGTATGAAATACTTATTATAATGAAAACAATAGGCCTACTGGTAATTACCTTTAAATCCTAGAATTTTCCTTCGATTGAGGGAAATGAGAAAAATGTATCGGAATGGTCGGGGCACTGGGTGTTAAATCCGGACATCTCCCTCGAATAAGAGCATCGGGACCTACCAAATAATATGAAACATTACCGGCTGACCAACCGTATTCATTTTTATTATTACTACTATTATTATTAAACATTCTGAACAGTTAAAAATTACACCCTGGAAATAAAACTATATTTATAAATAAAATTAATTATCACGTGATTATTTCGAACTGTATAGTCCAGGGGTCACCAATTGGCGACCGTGGGCTTTGCTTTCCGGACCGGTTAAATATCGAATTAATACCAATTTTTAAAACCTGTTAAATATCGAATATAACAGTTTACTAAATTTCATATTATAATAGTATTATTGGAGGCTCGGTTGGCAGTACTGCTTATGGCCGGAGATTTGACCGAAGATGGACGGGATTCCGTTTGAAACCTGATATCGTGAAAAACACGAAAATTGTGAGGTGAGATATTTAAATATTGCTATGAGCATATGTTAAATCTATCATAAACTTATTAATAATTTTAGAATTATTAACTGTGTACTACTGTGCTATATCCTTAGTATTTCCCGCGCGTTTTGTTTAATTTGTGTAATTCATGCCCATAACAATTAAAATAATTTCCTTATAATATTAATTAATTAATAATAAAAGCTTCGTATGTTTGATCAACTGTGGTTCCGGACCTCGACTGAATTTACTACTTTGAAAATGGACCTCGATGAAATCTAATTGGTGACCCCTGCTATAGGCCTATTCAGTTGATTTGACTTTGGGTTCTTATTTACATAAATAGAATATATACTAACACATTCCAAAAATGTTATTACAATTTTTCTTGCACGTTGTTAAGGCGACATTATATTCGCTAACTTTCTGGTACACAAATAAAGAATCAATCGAGTTGGTGTTTACTTGATGAAAATCCATATTTATTAATTAAATAAAAATAAAACGTAGTTTTATTTGATTTTCATATTTATTATATAATTCAGTGACAGCTGTTTCGGTACACTGTACCTTCTTCAGACATGTTAACAAATTATGAATTGTGTTCCAACTGATCTAAGCAACAATACAACAATATTTATTTAATTTTTTTAATTTAACAAAGGGGATTCATTCAAATCAAGTTGAGAATTTAACAGTTTTTTACTACTTTTAAACTTATTAATTTCTACAGCCTCCAAAAGATCTAACTTCTTACCCTTATCACAAATATGTAAAATTTCAAAATTTGGATCGAAACAATGATTAAATTGGAATAGGAACACATGAGAGCATATAACAGAAATTTAGAAAATTCAAACTATGCTAACCACCTATTCCAATTTAATCATTGTTTCGATCCAAATTTTGAAATTTTACATATTTGTGATAAGGGTAAGAAGTTAGATCTTTTGGAGGCTGTAGAAATTAATAAGTTTAAAAGTAGTAAAAAACTGTTAAATTCTCAACTTGATTTGAATGAATCCCCTTTGTTAAATTAAAAAATTTAAATAAATATTGTTGTATTGTTGCTTAGATCAGTTGGAACACAATTCATAATTTGTTAACATGTCTGAAGAAGGTACAGTGTACCGAAACAGCTGTTACTGAATTATATAATAAATATGAAAATCAAAACTACGTTTTATTTTTATTTAATTAATAAACAAATAAAGAATCGAAAACGAAGGGAAAATTTAATCCTGCTTAATGAGAATTTTGTACATTAAAACAATTTTGAAGAGGGAAGCAGATTATGCAGGGGGTGATTGAAAAACATTGGCTCTGGATAGGGATGTATGGAGAACTTACGATAGCGCGGCCATGAACCTACAGGTTTGATAGAGCCAGAGAGTTTAGAGTTAAAACATTTTTAAAGGATTTTCACTTACTTACTGGCACTATCGAACCCGTCGGTTCATGGCCGCGCGGATATAAGCTCTCCATACATCCCTATCCTGAGCTAATATTTTCCAATCATTTCCTGTATAATCTACTTCCCTCAAAGCATAGTTAATGTTATTCTCCAACCTCATTATTGGTCTACCAACTGGGCGTTTTCCCTCTGGTTTTCCAACAAGAAGCTTCAATGCTCTCATTTCAATCCCCATTCGTGCCAGATGTCCTGCTCATCGAAGTCTACGAGACTTAACTCTTCTTATTATATCTGGCTTCCTATAAAGACCACGTAGTTCACTCTTGACACAAATTTAAATTATTTCTATTAATTAATTTTTATATTTCTTTATTCTTTCTTTCTTCTTCCTTCCAAGTATTAGGCCAAGGCCTATTACGATCCCATAGAAAATTTTCCCTCCAGCGTTTCATAGGACGACCCAGAGATCTTCGTCCTATTGGTATATAATTATAAACAGCTTTGGGAATCCGATTTGAACTCATTATTTCAAGATGGTGTTTCCAAATTAGTTGGCACTGTTTAATATATTCCAAAATTTGCGTAGTCTTCAATTCTTTTAAGATATCGGTGTTA
>JASPKZ010003801.1:0-155000 GCA_030220185.1 Diploptera punctata
GTATGTATGTATGTATGTATGTTATGTATGTATGTATGTATGTATGTATGTATGTATGTATGTAGTATGTATGTATGTATGTATGTATGTATGTATGTATGTATGTATGTAGTATGTATTGTATGTATGTATGTATTGTATGTATGTATGTATGTATGTATGTATGTATGTATGTATGTTATGTATGTATGTAGTATGTATGTATGTATGTATTATGTAGGTATGTATGTGTATGTATGTATGTATGTATGTATGTATGTATGTATGTATGTATGTATGTATGTATGTATGTATGTATGTATGTATGTATGTATGTATGTATGTTATGTATGTATGTATGTATGTATGTATGTATGTATGTATGTATGTATGTATTGTATGTATGTATGTATGTATGTATGTATGTTATGTATGTATGTATGTATGTATGTATGTATGTATGTATGTATGTATGTATGTATGTAGTATGTATGTATGTATGTATGTATGTATGTATGTATGTATGTATGTATGTATGTATGTATGTATGTATGTATGTATGTATGTATGTATGTATGTATGTATGTATGTATGTATGTATGTATGTATGTATGTAATGTATGTATGTATGTATGTATGTATGTATGTATGTATGTATGTATGTATGTATGTATGTATGTATGTATGTATGTATGTATGTTGTATGTATGTATGTATGTATGTATGTATGTATGTATGTATGTATGTATGTATGTATGTATGTATGTATGTATGTATGTATGTATGTATGTATGTATGTATGTATGTATGTATGTATGTATGTATGTATGTATGTATGTATGTATGTATTGTATGTATGTATGTATGTATGTATGTATGTATGTATGTATGATGTATGTATGTATGTATGTATGTATGTATGTATGTATGTATGTATGTATGTATGTATGTATGATGTATGTATGTATGTATGTATGTATGTATGTATGTATGTATGATGTATGTATGTATGTATGTATGTATGTATGTATGTATGTATGTATGTATGTATGTGATGTATGTATGTATGTATGTATGTATGTATGTTGTATGTATGTATGTATTATGTATGTATGTATGTAGTATGTATGTATGTATGTATGTATGTATGTATGTATGATGTATGGTATGTATGTATGTATGTATGTATGTATGTAGTATGTATGTATGTATGTATGTATGTATGTATGTATGTATGTATGTATGTATGTATGTATGTATGTATGTATGTATGTATGTATGTATGTATGTATGTATGTATGTATGTATGTATGTATGTATGTATGTATGTATGTATGTATGTATGTATGTATGTATGTATGTATGTATGTATGTATGTATGTATGTATGTATGTATGTATGTATGTATGTATGTATGTATGTATGTATGTATGTATGTATGTATGTATGTATGTATGTATGTATGTATGTATGTATGTATGTATGTATGTATGTATGTATGTATGTATGTATGTATGTATGTATGTATGTATGTATGTATGTATGTATGTATGTATGTATGTATGTATGTATGTATGTATGTATGTATGTATGTATGTATGTATGTATGTATGTATGTATGTATGTATTGTATGTATGTATGTACGTATATATATATATATATATATATATATATATGAATAAGAAAGTTTTCTTGGGTTTTCCGCGTCTTGGATTCAAGTTAGGCCCCTGGCCACTGACTCCGACGTTTCGGCATGATCCCACATGCCATTATTAAGGGGCCGAACTTGAATCCAAGACGCGGAAAACTTTCTTATTCATACTTATATCCGCGAAAATCTGCAATATAATAAGCAGTGCATAAATAATTATGGAAAAACTGCATTTAAACTAGCCTGAAATATTTTCAAAGTCCTATAAAACAACAGTGCGCATGCGCCAGAGTTTATAGAGCCAGCGATAACCCACAATCGAACGACATATCGATTATCATCCTCGATTACTACCCGTAGCTATGAAATTTAAATTACCAATATTTGCAATAAATCCCCGCATCTATGTTAAAATAATATATCAATAATATTAAAATTACCAAACGTTTGTTAAAAATGGGTGTACACTTACGTATCACTCTCTAACGCTGATCCAACCTGCGATAATCCAAAACAGCGATAGAAAAATCACAGACTAAGTAATATACTGTATAGAGAAAATAGCAGTTAGCATCACAATATTGTCTAACAGTGTCATATAATATTGTGATTTGCACATTTAAATAAATACTTCAAAATTGTCTAATAATGTCATAAAAATTGTTTGAAAAAGTTAAAAATATTCATTGATGTTAGTAAATATAGAAGAGCTATAGTTTACAACAATATAACTGAAAAATCAAACGCTAGTAGAAGTGCAGTTGAGCCATAATTATTGATTCGCCCATTGATACAAAAAAAGTACACTCTATTTAACCACAAAATACGTAACTTACGTTGATAGCATGGTGGGCTAGAATCTCCACTATTTATCTCTGACTTAACTTTTGCATGATGGTATCGAACAATCTGCTCTGCTCATAGATTATATTGCATCCTTTTGGTCTCATGCTACTCTTGTTTACTTCCGTACGTCCGCACAACACAGAGAATGAACCGGACTACATATACTATTTAACTGAACACCTTGAGTAAGTAAACAAATCAAGTGCACCAACCAATATTAAATCGACGCACTCTTGTGGTATTAGACCGAAACTAAATTACCAAAATGTGGTATTGGTTTAAATACTTAAAAATGTTATATTCCGTACTGTAAACTGATGCATTATTCTCATTTTGAAAGCATGTTTAAAAAAATTGTCTTTTAATTGTAAAATAACGTCTTGTAAACAGGGCAGATAAGAATTCCCCACTATTAAATTGATTCACTGTATTATACTGAAATTATTTCCTAGATATCCCAAACTTCGCGCAGAATAGAATATTAAAACGAAAACAAATTTGAAGCAACTTCATACTCACCATTATATTAAGTACGTAACTTATACCCGGCGTGCGCTGCTACGCCAAAACAAATCAAAATTAATGTGCTTTTATGTTTAGTTGAATAAGTAGAACGAAAAAATAATTATAAATTTATATTTTTTTAAATACCCCCATGCTGATTACCCGGCGTTGCCCGGGAATCTACTTATCCCGATCGTCTTGACATAAATGAGTTGAAATACGAAAAGTAATGTGTTTTATGTTTAGTTATATAAGTTAAAAGAACAATTAATTATATCGCAATTATTTTTAGATACCCCGTGCTGTTTACCCGGAATTGTTCGGGAATCTACTCATCCCGATCTTCTTGGCATAAATAAGGTAAAATACAAAATTTGTTATTGTGAGTTATCCGTAAAAGAATTACCCGCCATGTGCAGCTATGCTTCCACAGGAATGTACGTATAATACTTGTCTCGATCTTCTTGTTATCAATGAAAGACAAAAATGGTTATTGTGAGTTATCCGTAAGAGATAAACATATGCTGTCGCGGACTTTTCTGTAGAGCTTTTTGAGATATTCAATTCCGTGTACATTACTTTTGTGTATTTGTTGTGGTTTAGGCAGCGTAAGCCATTTAAGCGTCCAGAGAGCTACTTTTTTTTTACGTTTTCCACTACAAAGGGCGATTTTTAAGGGTGTAGGAGTTCAGTATCACAACTCTCTTATAGCCTATGTTCATCCCGGGAAGCTCCTGAACATTTTACGAAAAGCCCCATCACAATCGGATTAACAGTATGGCCGCGCATAAAGTACGAACGAACAAACAAACAAACAAACAAACAAACAAACATTCATTTTTATATATTAAATGTAACTTATACGAAATAATTAAATATTATGAATTATTATGGCAATACCAACTCCGTGATTGTTTATTTTCTTATTTAATTTAAGATAAATATTATATTGTTGTGAGTTATGAATTGATTTTTAAATTTTAAATACCTTAATTTCTTATGAATACGATTGGAAATAAATATGAAGCCGGCACTTTTTCCCCGGAAAGCAGTAGTTTGAATTTCCTCGCGTTTGAGTTATAGTAGAGCAAAACTACAGAATAAAAAAATAAGACCTGCTGCATCACTACCACTCCAGAGGTTCTTACACTTCTTAAATCGGGCATCCACTTTCGAGGATATTAAATTTCACGGGACTCATAAGTTAAAATAGTAAGCCTACACTTTAGTCGCAGATTAATATGTAAATACTATTTGATATGTTATTAAAATAATCAAAATGACTCTGAGTACATATTAATATGTATATAATAAATAATATATATATATATATATATATATATGTGTGTGTGTGTGTGTTTCCATTAACGCTCTAGCGGCCTCAATTTTTGGTTTCATGGAAACCAAACTTTGCATATATAGCAATTAAAAAAAAAAAGATTGAGTTCGCTGAAACGAAAAATGAAAAATCGTTCTAGCGTTTGCAAATATCGATGTTTCACAACGAATCTTAGTAGCCTATATGTTATTAGAGAACACCGATGAAGCTACTCTCTAAAAATCAGCGAAATCCGACCATCAGAAATGGGAGTTTAACTGAAACTCGAAATTCAAAATTGACTCTAGCAACCGCCATGTTTGGTTCGTCGCAATATATACCAGACAATTTAATTTATCCTTAAATTGACAATGTATCCTATAATAATAATAATAATAATAATAATAATAATAATAATAATAATAATAATAATAATAATAATAATTAGTGAACGACAGTGGACACATATATGACATTAGTAAAATTCACAGCAGCCCGTACCATTAATAACAGAAGTAATACAGAGATACGAAAATAAATGTACGAGAATAAATCGATACAGAAGCAATTTAAACATAATTCCAAACAAAAGAATCGTAAAGATAGCAATTATATACAACCCACAAGAAAAAAAAATCTTGAGAAGACCTAGGAACAAATTATCTCAACACTTCGGAACCGGTAAGAAGAGAAGTCTAAATTATTATTATTATTATTATTGTTGTTGTTGTTTTAAATCTAGAACGAGTCTAAAATATATTCATATTTTAGATAAAAATGAGAATTCAACTACAGAAACTGAAAGAAGACTAACTTATGGAAGAAGAGCCATTGGTATGTTGGATCAGTACTTTTGAATAGAAGTACAATACACATAACGAAGAAAATTATGTATTTCAAGTCATCTTACAAAGAATTTTATTATATGGGTCCGACCTTGGCAGTAAGTAGACAACAAGCTAGTAAGCTGTTAGAAGTAGAAATGGATTTTTGGAGGCGATCGACAAGAATTTCAAGACGGAATAAAGTAAAAAATAGCACAGTAAGGGGAATTATGCAATTTGAAAAAATAAAATAAAAAAAATAGAAGAAAAAGTTTGAAATGGTACGGACACCTCATAAGAATGGAAGAAGATAGAATACCACAGAAGATCCTTGATTGGAGAGCTAATGGAAGAAGTGGAAAAGGCTAATTTAGAGAACGGTGGATAGATGGAGTGAGGAGAAGTATGGAAGCTAGAGATTTGAGAGAAGAAGATGCTTTAGTCAGAAACTTCTGGCGACAAATCACTTTGAGTTGAAGGACAACCACTGTAGTGTGTAATATTCCTAATAAAATTATTATTATTATTATTATTATTATTATTATTATTCTGTTGTCCACCGCTGTGGTCTCGAGGTAGCGTGCTGCCTTGTCACGCAGCGGGTCCGGGTTCGATTCCCGGTCGGGGCAGTTTTTCTGGGTGAGGTTTTTGTCGGGGTTTTTGCTCACCTGTCAGACAAATGTCAGGAAAACTTTAAGGCCCAAACGGTCCCCGAAATCATAAGGCCATCATCATCCTTCACCGGTGTGGAAAGTAATGCGAAGCTACCACACCTACAATTCCCTAGTAAAGCTGCAAGCATAGCATGAGATTGCAGCGAAGGACCTGCCTTCGGGCAGAATTACTATGGATGGTTGGATTATTATTCTGCACTTCCTGGATTAGGCATTAGTTGCCTGTTCCGTCTTCACTAATAGATCCAAGACCATCTCTTCTTCCTCTCGGAAAATAATGCAGAATTTTATTTGATGATCTACTTATTATTATTATTGTTATTATTATTATTATTGGCTGCTGCGTGGCGCAAGCGGTTAGGCGCTCGCTTCTCACCGCTGGGATCCCGAGATCGAGTCTCGGTCACTCCTTGTGGGTTTCGTGGTGGACGAAACGGAGAGTGGGCAGATTTTTCTAGGGGTTTCTCCGTTTTCTCCTGCCACAAATTTCATTCTACCATTCTCTTCATACTCATCTCTTCTATTTCATTTCATTTCGTTCAACCGTCCCTCTGATGGTGCGTACGGGTGGTCGGCCGGCATCCTTGTAATTCACAGACGTCTATAAATATAGGGATTTCATCTCATCTCATTCCTCGTACCGACCCTGAGTTGGACAGGATTTAAGCAGATTTATTACTATTAATAATAATAATAATATTATTATTATTATTATTATTATTATTATTATTATTATTATTATTATGATTATCATTATTAATGAACGTTACGCTTAGTGAAGCTGAGAAAACAATGTTTTTTATATGACAGGAAATAATAAAAAGGTATTGTTCTATGAACATCTTATAGTCCGATTGTAGATCAGCTGTGTGAAGGAAATATTTTTTTAAATAATCTAATTTAATGTCTACGACATTAGATCGATATAGCGGCCTGACGAGGTGATATGTAATGTACACAAAGCTGTATTTACCGGACACAATCAACTTGCAATATGTAAACACAGAGAAAGCATTCCTGCCATTTCTATCTTTCACACATTAAACAAAATTCACCTTAATATATATGATCATCATCATCCGTCACGAATTAGGCCTTTGTAAACCTGTTTCTGCTCCATGTAGGAGACTATTAAGAGGTTTTTCCTAGTCGACGATGTCCTTTGGGCTTAAATTGTATCAACATTTTTGGGATTCTTGAAAAATGATAAGGCTAGTAACCTATCTTAGAGAAAACTGCATTATTCGCAAACCTCTGAAAAGCAGGATAGACAATTAGTTTATATTAAATACTATTCGATTATATAGTAATTAAAACTACGACAATTCTTTCATGTTAACATCTTAGAAGAATTACACATGGAACCTTTAGAAAACGAAATTTCTGATTATAAGTCAAGATGGAAGCAACATATTCATCGAATGGAAGATCACAGAATACCCAAACAAATGTTAAGATATCAATCTGCTGGAAGAACAAGACCAGGACGTCCACTCAAAAGACTTCTGGATGGTGTTCCTCTTGAGGCCGAAACAGGTCAACAAATGGCCTAAATTCGTGAATGTACTATGACGATGACAATGATAATTATTCAGACAATAGTTAACTCTTAAATTGGCAAAACACTTATTTCTCGTGTCAGTTATTTAAATGTGGCGGACGGTGTAGCAGCTGAAATAATAAATTAAATTCTTACATGATCTGAGTAATCTCTTCTCGTTAGTTTTCACCTGTTTTTATTAAAAGTATCAAATGAATGAAAAATAATAAGTAGTGAGATCAGATATTTAGGAATTAAAATAAATAAAAATGGGAGTTATGAAGAGGAAATACGAAACATAAATAATAAAGGAAAATTTGCAATTGTTTGCCTCAATGGAATATTGTGGGATAAAAATATAAGTAATAAAATAAAGCATCATTACTTATGGAGCAGAACTTTGGCCATTAACAACAAAAACAAATAAATACCTTTTGGCAACGGAAATGGATTTTATAAGAAATGCCGCAAGAATTTCAAGAAGAGAAAAAATGAGGAATTCAGTTATAAGGGACAAAATGAAGATTGAAGACACTATTTTAGATTATATTAAAACTCAGCAATTAAGATGGTACGGACATGTCCAGCGAATGGAAGGGGGTCGACTACCAAAATCTGTTTTGGAATGGAAACCTGAGGGAAGACGAAGCAGAGGAAGACCTAAAACCTCCTGGAGTCAGGGAATATGTCTATATATGAAGGAGAAACATCTACAAACAGGAGATTGGATGGACCGACAAAATTGGCTATTAGGAATCGGACGATGTCAAAGACATTAATCAACCGATGATCTATCTATTAAATGAATGAAACCAATTGATGTATCTTATAGGATATATTTTTAATTTAAGGGTTAAGAATATCCTTCGGATTTATTTGCGCATACTTATCCTCTCATATTTACAATAACATTATTTTTTTATTCAATGCCACCACGTCGTCATTTCGACACTCCTGGCATGGCGTTATTACAACCCACTTCTGAGATTGGGATGCCTGGAAGGTGGAGTTACGCTGCCCCAATGATATATGATAGGCGATGATAATAGTAATGATGCGCCAGGAATAGCATTAATTCTAAACTTAATGAATATGTTAATGATGATAATGATGGCAAGAAGAAGTTCGGGGACCGATTGAGCCTCAGAGTTTCCTGACATTTGTCTTCAGGTGAGGAAAAAAACCCCAAAATAATATCACCCAGGAAACTTGTCCCGACCGGGGATCGAACCCGGGCCCGCTGCGTGATCTCGAGACCACAGCAGTGGACTGCATTATTATTATTATTATTATTATTATTATTATTATTATTATTATTATTATTATATATGTAAATTATATGATCTAAAGATTTCTGTAAGGAAAACGAAGACCATGGCTTTTAGAGGAAGAGATCCAGTGAGATCCAAAATTATTTTAGAAAATCAAAGTATAGAACAGGTGTCGAGTTTCAAATATTTGAGCTGTGATGTTGGCTACAATGTGGAAAGAGATATTGACACCAAAATAAATAAATTTCAGACGGTGTGTGGAACAATACAGAGAACATTCAAAAATAAAATTAGAAAAGAAACAAAGATAAACATGTATAATGTTATGGCGGTTCCCACAATATTGTATGGATGTAAAACTTGGGCTCCAATGAAAAAACAGAAGGATAGAATACAGACGGCGGAGAGGAGGTTCCTAAGACAAGTTAAAGGATGTACAAGACTTGATAGAATAAGAAATGAGGATATAAGAGAAGAATTGAAAGTACAGCCTTTATTGGATAAGGTCACGAATTACAGACAGAAATGGATTGATCATATGGATGGAATGAGTAAGGAGATATCCATTGTTAGCAAGAAATTATCAAGCAAGAGGAAGACATGATGTTGAAGACCTAGAAGACGTTGGGCTGATGCATTATGAAGTCGGAACGGGCAATTGCCTAATCCCTGGAGTGATGATAATGATGATGTTTAATACTAATAATAATAATAATAATAATAATAATAATAATAATAATAATAATAATAATAATAATAATAATAATATTATTATTATTATTATTATTATTATCATCATCATCATCTTCTTCCTTCCAAGTATTAGGCCAAGCCTGTTACGATCCTATACAATATTTTCCCTCCTGCGTTTCATAGGACGGCCCAGAGATCTTCGTCCTCTTGGTATATAATTATAAACAGCTTTGGGGATCCGATTTGAACTCATTCTTTCAAGATGGTGTTTCCAATTTAGTTGGTACTGTTTAATATATTCCAAAATTGGCGTAGTCTTCAATTCTTTTAAGATTTCGGTGTTCCTTTTCCGATCCCGTCTGGTGTAACCCGCTGTTCTGCGCATGAATCTCATTTCACAAGCCGTTATTCTGCTTTCATGATGTCTTCTTAGTTTTGTTATCATTATCATTACTGTTAACATTATTATTATTATTAGAAGAAATGAAAGAAAACTCACGCATTTGTTTGTTCGAAATGCTTGTGCAGTGCTAAATAAGCCACAATCAAGGAGGAGAAAGTGTAAAGGAGTAGAGAAATATATTTACAAGGAGTGTAATATAAGACCAGTTCATGAATATAACTGTAGGAACTTTACTTAGAATTTGGAACGGTTCGAGGAATTTTGCAATTTCAGCGTCA
The DNA here is from genome assembly GCA_030220185.1 of Diploptera punctata. Taxonomy (NCBI): domain Eukaryota; kingdom Metazoa; phylum Arthropoda; class Insecta; order Blattodea; family Blaberidae; genus Diploptera; species Diploptera punctata. The sequence goes on from JASPKZ010003801.1 coordinate 9,983, forward strand.
ACTCCACCCCCGTGGAGTTTATATCACAAAATGGAATGTCGCACAGACAACTGTGATGCGGATAACAACAAGAAAAACACACTCAAGAGGGCGGAGAAGTGGATGCGACACAAATTGTGTGAATTTATAAATCGCGCAGTGGACAATAGTAAGGAAAGAAATGAAATGCAAGGCAATGCTTTCAAGATATTTACAATCCGCATTCTTTTACTTCAACGAATTCAAACTAACAAACAAACTACAATAGTTATAATTTTAGCCTACATGTTATTTCCCTTATATCAAAAGAACACAGAAAAAAAGTTCCTAAAACAATCGCTATGGGGGGGAGGAAATATATACAGCTGTTTAAAAACCAACTTAATAAGAAAGACATTAATTATTTTTCATTTCGGAAACTTAGAAGGACTGCTGCTGCCAATGGATATTTGGGCTAGATTATGGCATAATTATCCGCTCTGGAAACTTGGGTTCAAACTCGACTGGAGTTGGATTTTTCAGGATGTAAAAATCTTGAGTATGACATCCTTTGGAAGGGAAGAGAATACACAAGTCAAGTATAGTAGATTTACTCATGTAAAAGAACTTCAAGCCTTATATAAGAGGTCCTGAATTAAATTTGTGGGTCATTTAGGGCCCACTATGAATTGCGATAAAATATATATGTGCGTGTGTGTGTGTGTGTGTGTGTGTACCGGGCGCGCGCACGTTTCTACATGCTCATTCTTGGCCTACCTACAGAGCGCTTTATCTTCGCCATTCTTAAAGAAACTTCCACTTCCCATTCGTGTCACATATGCTGCAATTGCAGTCTGTTCTTATTACGTATTTTACGGTCTATAAGACGCACCTTTTTTCTTCGAAAAATTGCCTCAAAATTCTGGTGCGTCTTATACTCGAAATTAATATAAAAATATCCAATGTTTGATTTAAAATTCCCGCCAGTCTTAAAAATGGCCATATAGTCGATGCCGCGGGAATTATCTATCTGTACCTGGCAACATTGTAATCAACTGGCAGCAGTAACGCATAGACAAGACGAACATGAGTTGTGGGGATTCACAAGCTTGCTAACACTGTCTCCCTCCCGTCCCGCCATCACAAACCCAGAACACTGTCTAGCCTATGATGTGCCATTGCAGCCTAAGATGCCAGTGAATTTGAACAAATGGACGATGGATGAAACCCTACATGGATTCACGTCGAAGGGAGCTTTAAAACGACATACAATCAAACAAGTGTGTCAGTGGATAAAACAGTCGTGGTGTAGAGTAAGAGAAGACATTATTACTAAATCTTTCAAGAAGTGCGGTAAGTAATGCTCTCGATAGCAGTGAAGGACATCTTATATATGAAGAGGACAACGATGACGAAGAAGAAGAAGAAAGTTAAGATGATGATTTTCAGGAATTTTAAAAATCAGAACGGTTTTAAAAACTGAGAATATTTTTTGGTTTGACTTTGCAATCTAATAATAATAATAGTAAAAATATTATTTAAAAACTGCTTAAAAATTCAGGTGCATATTATAGTCCGTAAAATACGGTATATCTCGTATTCCATGTTTGAATACTTTTGGTACAAACATTTCCTAAGAACTTTATTCTCAAATGCTCGTAATATTTCCTCCTCTTTTAGAGTTAAATACCTTGTTTTGCAACCATATGGTGTAACTGGAAGAAGCTATTTTATATAAAGGGCGCGAAAGTCAGTTAACCACTGCACCTAGGTGCAAGGAAAAAAAAATCAGACTTGTTGAAACAGGGATTTGAATACTGGACCTTCAGAATATAATCTCAAACCCTACTGCTTAGAGTTTGAGATTATATTCTGAAGGTCCGGTATTCAAAACTCAGTTTCAACCAATCTGATTTTTTCCCTGCTTAGTAGTGTTTGAGATTATATTCTGAAGGTCCTGTAATCAAACCCTAGTTTCAACCAAACTGATTTTCTTTCCCGTAAACAAGTGCAGTGGTTAACTGACTTATGCTGCACCCTGCATTTTTAGTTGAACATTTTTTTAAAGAAGTTGGGATGACGAGAGCCTGCAATGCAAATAGCAAGCATTTATAGAGTTTAGTCTATTTTAAATTTCTGACTGCACCTCATTTCTGTTTGCAATTATTGTACCTGAACTAACAAACTCAATGAAGTAACGAGCTCGTAGGTTTATGGTCATGCGGACATAAACACTCCACATATATCTGTCCCGAGCTAATGTTTTCCAATCTACCCTGTTAAATCTTTTTCTTTAGTAGACGACTACAACCTCATTGAAGTTTTGGCCTCCTCAACAATTTTTCTCCATCTAGATCTATCTCCAATGTACCCTGTATAATCTTCTTCTTTAGTACACGACTACAACCTCATTGAAGTTTTGGCCTCCTCAACAATTTTTCTCCACCTAGATCTATCCTGGATACACACTGGCCAATTTCCAATTTTAATTTCTTATATATCTTTTATAACATAATCCTGTCATCTGTTTTTTGGGCGTCCAGCTGTTCTGGTGCATATTGGTTTCCATTTCTATATTCTTCTTACAAGCTTGTCTTCCTGCATTCTATTTATATGTCCAAACCAGCACAGTCTTTGAGCTTTAATGTGGTTTATTATATTTTTAATTCGTATTAGAACATTTAATTCAGAGTTCATTCGTATACGCCATGTGCCATCGCTTTCTCTAATTGGTCCGAAAATTCTCCGTAAGATCTTCCTTTCAAAGATTAATAGTTTTTGTTTATCCGACTCCTTCAGTACCCATGTTTCACAGCCATAAGTTACAATCGGTCTTATTACTGTCTTATACAGATTAATTTTAGTTAATCTGGAGACAAGTTTACTTTTGAATAGTATTGCATTTGCATAGTAAGCTATATTACCTAAAGAAATTCGTCCACTAATTTCTTCCTCTATATAGTTTTTTTTCCCCCATTTACAGTTGAACCAAGATATTTATATTATTTTACTTCTTCTATATTTTTATCATTGATGTTCAGATTACTTATTTTTTTCATTTTCTGTTGTACATTTTAACCTGTATAATCTGCTTCCCTCAAATTGTTATTCTACCTTCTCATTCTTGCCTACCTACTGGGCGTTTTCCCTTTCCGACAAGGAGTTTCCATTCCACTCTTTCATTCTGCATTCGTACCATAAGTACTGCCCATTGTGGTCTAGATACTTAACTGTTCTCATTATATCTGCTTACACATAAAGCTCCTGTAGCTCACTCTTATGTAATCATCTCCATTCAATTGTCTGTTCATCTCTCTTTGGTAATTAACTGCCATTCCCAATATATAAAATATGTTTATGTGTGAACATATATTTAGTTTTATTTTAATTTTACTTCCAGTCCCAATTTTTTAGTGTTACTCAATTGAGTGTGCATGTTGGCCCTTGTCTCCTCGCTATCGCCCAATACATACATCATTAGCGAAAACTACTAGGTTACTAATACCATTGAATTGTAGGTCTTCGTTATGATATGCTCTAAACAAAACTGATCAGTAGTGGAGAGAGTTCATCTTCTTTGTTTAACCCACTGTGAATATCATAAGTATCTAAAAATGTTTGCCTACACGCACCGCATTCTTTGTGCCATTTAGTTACATTCGAATAAATCTAACTAACTTTTTATGAATTCCGAACTCCAGGAGCATACTATCGAACTTTTCACTCTTAATGGAATCATATGCCTTTTTGAAGTCTACATATAGTTTATGCATAGTGCCATCATTTTCCCATTTCTTTTTCACAATCTATCTAATACCAAACGTCGGATCGATTGTAGACTTACACAGGTATTTTAATTCTACCATTTCATCATAGAGGAGGGATACTAATTTAAGTTACTCAATGTAAGTTACAAGCTTCTTCTATGGAATTTTAAAAAATTGCGAAGAATTTCCTCTTGCTAATATTATAATATATAAATAGATGTTCCAATACGGAACTTCATATTGCATTGCCAGATTTATTTCCAATCTAAACAAAAAAATAAATAACGCCTATGAAATACTGACTCGACTAACCTGCCTCACAGGGAAGTTGGAGAAGTTGCCGCATTACTAGGGTGAATTCTATAGATACAAATTTTTAAAAATCACAAGAATTGTTGAGAAAATGATTTGTTATAATCTGATATGTGATAAAGTTGAAAGGAAAATCTGGTAGCGATATAGAAGATGTGAACTTCTCTATGTCCTACTTTACAAACCTCAATGGGAGGGACACTTAAAAAAACTACTATATACACAATAAATAAGTGAAAATTGCAAATAAAAACCATAGGAATGTTAAACTCTATATTATGGAGTAGAAACAGCAAGGACAGAAAAAAAAAACAAATTTTGTAAGTCCATACAAGAAAGAATAATGTTATATGGATCGAAAGTTTGGTCAATGACACAACAACACGTCAACAGAATAACTGTAGTTGAAACGGATTTTTGGAGAAGAGCTGTAAGAAAATTTCGACTGGAAATAATTAGAAATACAGAAATTAGAAAATGGATGAATGCAGAAAGAATTATAATGGATGAGACTAAGCATATAAGGCTAATGTGGTATGGACACATAAGAAAAATGCAGGATGGATGACTACCAAAGGCCGTCCATACATTGAAAATCGAAAGAATGAGCAGAAAAGGAAGACCGAGAACAACCTGGAAGAATAACATTTAATATTCAATGAGAAAATTTGGTGTAACGGATGAAGGCAAAGAGGGCTGAGAACGATGGAGAATTTTAATTAAGGGAAATTTGTCAATGTGTATTACAAACTGATAATCTGTAAGTCCATAGTCGCTTACGTATTTTTTAAACTTATGTTAATTATTAAGATTGGTTGGAGAAAACCCTCAATGGTGAGAAAAATTCTGAATAAAACAAAATAATAAAATTACAAATTCGTTAAAGAAAATATAAAACAGATTAAGCAGACAAATTTAATATTTACTTACTCACTGGCACTATCGAACCCGTAGGTTCATGGCCGCGCGGACATAAGCTCTCCGTACATCCCTATCCTGAGCTAATGCTTTCCAATCATTCCCTGTATAATCTACTTCCCTCAAATCATAGTTAATGTTGTTCTCCCACCTCATTCCTGGTCTACCAACTGGGCATTATCTATCTGGCTTTCCTACAAGAAGCTTCCATGCACGTCTTTCACTGCCCATACGCGCAATGTGTCCTGCCCATCATAGTCTACGAGACTTAACTGTTCTTATTATATCTGACTTCCTATAAAGACCATGTAGTTCATTGTTATGCAGTCTTCTCCATTCACCTGTCTGTTTATCTCTTTGGTCCAAAACTTTTCCTAAGAACTTTATTCTCAAAAACTCGTAATCTCATTTCCTCCCTTAAAGTCTGTTTCGCACCCATATAATATAACTAGTAGAATAATAGTTTTATATATTTTCAGTTTAACATTTTTGGAAGGAGTTGGAACATCAAAAGTCTCTGCAATGCATAATAGTACGCATTTCCAGAATTGAGCCTATGTTTAATTTCTTTGTGCATCTCATTCGTATTTGTGATTATTGTTCCTAGGTATTTGAATTCAGCCACTTCCTCAAAATTTGCCTCATTTGTCATTAGCTGTACATTTCCATTTTATAATGCATTTCTAGTGTGACCATATATTTAGTTTTATTGATATTTACTTCCAGTCCTAATTCCTTAGCGTTACCCAATAGTGTGTGCGTATTGTCCTTTAGTATCTCCTCGCTATCGGCCAATAGTACTACATCATCAGCATAAACTAACAGCTTATTAATACCATTGGGTTGTAGGCCTTCCTCATCCTCTAAAGATTTGATGGCATGCTCTAGTACAAAATTAAATAGTAGAGGAGATAGTGCATCTCCTTGCTTCAACCCATTCTGGATTTCAAAGGTGTCCGAAAACTGTTTGCCTACACGCACCCTACTCTTTGTGCCATTTAGACACATTCGTATAAGTCTAACTAACTTTTTAGGAATTCCGAACTCCAGCAGGATACTATATAACTTCTCCCTCTTAATTGAATCATATGCTTTTTTGAAGTCTACATATAGTTGATGTACAGTACCATTATATTCCCATTTCTTTTCTCTCTTATCCATCTGCACTCATACATAAAAAACTTGTATTATATACAGAAAAATTAAAACTTCTCACATCCATAAACCTATCTATTCATATCTCAATGTTGCGCAACTTCGTTCTTTGTGCAATTAAAATGTAGATACAAAACAAACTTAAAAAATCTACCCACCTCCACACCCACACCCACACAAACACACACACACACACACGCACACACACATCTACACATGTAGCAAATTCATTATATTGTAAGACTATTCAACTAAGAATAAGGTGTCTGAAAATTCCATATCCAATTCAGACACGACGAAAGCATTTACATTAATAAAACATACTTAATTTAACTTTTATACATTTAAGACATTTTGTCACCAGATTCAGAACATCAAATATTTATATTTTATAAAAATGTATAACATATTATTTGCATAGGCATGTTTTAAAATGTAGTGAAAACGCATAATGCAAGTCTGGTACTGCCCCGTTAAAGATTAGAATATGCCTATGAGAAGAGTCAGAAAGAGGGGGAAGGAATAACCAGACACATCAAGTAGCCTTTAACTCTTAAATTGGCAAAACCAAGGCAAAACACAAATTTCTCGTCAGTATTTGAATGTAGCAGACCGCAGTGAAAACAAAATCATAGATAACTGTTATTATGCATATTGTGTAATTCTACATACATTTAAGTAATTTGTTTTAGTTTATTATCTCCAGTTTCATTAAAAATATTAAATAAACCAAACCAATTGATGTATCCTATACATATTGCTAAATTAAGGGTTGATATCATTATAGGTTATTGTGTAAATAGGATTGTTGAACACCAAATCCTATATTAAAACACGTCGCTAATATAATTGGTAGGTTATTGTGTAAATAGGATTGTTGAACACCAAATCCTATATTAAAACACGTCGCTAATATAATTGGTAGGTTATCGTGTAAATAGGATTGTTGAACACCAAATCTTATATTAAAACACGTCGTTAATATAATTGGTAGGTTATTGTATAAATAGGACTGCTGAATAACAAATCCTATATTAAAACACGTCGCTAATATAATTGGTAGGTTATTGGGTAAATAGGATTGTTGAACACCAAATCCTATATTAAACACGTCGCTAATATAATTGGTAGGTTATTGTGTAAATAGGATTGCTGAACACCAAATCCTATATTAAAACAAGTCGCAAATATAACTGGTAGGTTATTGTGTAAATAGGATTGTTGAACACCAAATCCTATATTAAAACACTTCGCTAATATAATTGGTGGGTTATTGTGTAAATAGGATTGCTGAATACCAAATCCTATATTAAAACACGTCGCTAATATAATTGGTAGGTTATTGTGTAAATAGGATTGCTGAACACCGAATTCTATATTAAAACAAGTCGCAAATATAACTGGTAGGTTATTGTGTAAATAGGATTGTTGAACACCAAATCCTATATTAAAACACTTCGCTAATATAATTGGTAGGTTATTGTGTAAATAGGATTGTTGAACATCAAATCCTATATTAAAACACGTCGTTAATATAATTGATAGGTTATTGTGTAAATAGGATTGTTGAACATCAAATCCTATATTAAAACACGTCGCTAATATAAACACTTCGCTAATATAATTGGTAGGTTATTGTGTAAATAGGATTGTTGAACATCAAATCCTATATTAAAACACGTCGTTAATATAATTGATAGGTTATTGTGTAAATAGGATTGTTGAACATCAAATCCTATATTAAAACACGTCGCTAATATAATTGTGTAAATAGGATTGTTGAACATCAAATCCTATATTAAAACACAGTCGCAAGATGAGTTATAAGAGCGAGTTGCATTAATGAAAAATGAACTAAATAACCAAAAATATATTTTTCGTGATATTTAATTAACAGAAAGTAACAACTTATTTAAAATTGTAAAATGTGAGGGAACATTTTTCCCTTGAAAGTACTGTTGTTGGCAGTACATGGGTATACAGTTTATTAGGCAAATTTACTAGAGAAGAGTTGTAAGCATACAATCTGACTATGAAGAACCATTTTCTCCGCTTGAGCAGCTCCGAATCCACGCGGATTATCGTTTTCCAGTAATTCTTTAATTATCAACTTCAACAACAAGAATAAAATCTCGCAAAATTACATATTTTTCCTCATCAAATTTTAATTTCTTCGGGTCTTTTTTAATGTACCGTGTTTTAAGAAAGGCAGTTTTCCTGGTCGACCGTAAAACGCGATCCAAAGTAATCAAAGTCTCTCATCCTTATTTAAGATCATTTTGGGTTTACAAAACTAAGTGGGGCTTTTCATTATTCAGGAACCCATATCCAATAACACTTTGGCAATATCGTACGAGCCGATTATCGTTACTGCTAGACATATAGTAATGACATGGACCGTTAAGGGAGCCCACTATTAGTTCTCCATATAATATTAATGATTCATGCGACAAAAACGCGAATAGAGATAACAAAGTATTTTTTTATTCAATGCCTCCACGTTGTCAATTCGACATCTTGGTATTCTCTCCTGGCATGGCGTTATTGTATCCCACTTGTGAGGTTTGGGCGCTTTGGAAGGCGGAGTTATGCTGCCCCGATGATAGATTATAGATGTATGATGGTTATGATGCGCCAGGAGAGGCCTTAATCCCTAACCATAATATGAATTAGGGGTGTGTAATGGTGGGCAGATGATGTTCGGGGACCATTTGGGCCTTAAAACTAGGCCGAGTATTTGTCTTACAGGTTAGGAGCAAACCCCGAAAAAATCACCCAGGAAACTTGCCCCGACTGGGGAGCGAACCGGGGCGTGACAAGGCCCCATGGTACCAGGAGACTACAGCGGTAAATCTCATCGTTGAATCAGCGATACTGGTCTAAAAGTGTTTTTTTAATTAATTTTCATATTTGGACGAACGCCCACTAAAATTTAAGTTAATTTTGTAATCGGAATGGACATGGGTTGCGCGTATGGGGAATGAAAGAACGTGCATGGAAACTTCTGTGTAGGAAATCCAGAGGTAAAACGCCCATTTGGTAGACCAAAAATGAGGTGGGAGAACAACATTAACTATGATTTGAGGGGTAAAGTAGATTATACAGGAAATGATTGGAAAGCATTTAGCTCAGGGAAGGGATGTATGGAGAGCTTATGTTCGCGCGGCCATGAACCTACGGGTTCGATAGTGCCAGTGAGTAAGTAAGTAAATCGTAATCTTAATTTACTCATAAATACATATAAATAAAAAATTTGCCTTTGGTCCAGATAATCATGGGTTCAAACCAAGCCGGGATCGATGGATATTTAGGATGGAGAAATCCAAAGGATAAGGTCTCAGGGAGGGACAGTAGTGTAAAGAGTTCTTGAATCTGAATATTTTCGTGGGCACGTAAAAGAACAGGAAAAACTCTGAAAAATCTATCATCGATCATTCCGCTCAAAGTAATATCTTTATTGTCTACTAGGTTTCTCGCTGACAAAATCTCTGTGGGACGTGGTAGGTACAAAAAAGCTAAATGTTTGCTTGGCAAAAGTATTCCCCTACTAATACGGCTATGTGGACATGAACCTACGAGTTCGATAATGCCAATGAGGGGAGCGATTGTAAGTGGAGAATTAACAGTTAAATGATTGTTTTTTTCTCAGTAAGGTTTCATTTTGTGTTTCTAAATTTCTTGAGTTGTAACCACGTTTGTGTTCGCCTGTCCGAAGTTAGTTTGGTCTCAAGAGTGGTCAAGCCAAGAGACTTCATCGCGAGGATGAAGCACTGTTTGTGATTCCTTAATCAAACAGTAGATGAATAAATGTGGGCAAAGGCGAGGACTGTATCCTCCAACACTCTTCGACTTCGAAGCATCACTATTTATTCTCATCTAATATATAAAAAAGAATGTTTGTTTGTTGGTTTGTTTGTTCGTATTCTATGCGCGGCCATACCGTTGAGACGATTTTTTTGGGGTTTTATGCAAAATGTTCAGGAGATTCCCGGGATGAACATAGGCTATAAGGGAGTTCACCCCTCAAAATCACCCTTAGTAGCGAAAAATGTGAAATAAAGTCCCTATTTTGATGCTTAAATGGCTTACACTGCCTAAACCATAACAAATACACAAAAGTAATGTACACAGAATTGAATATCTGAGAAAACTACAAAAAAAAAGTCCGCGACAGCATATGTTTATCTTTTACGGATAACTCACAATAACCATTTTTGTCTATCATTGATTCCAAGAAGATCGGGACATGTAGATTGCCGGGCAAGCGTGCTCTGCCATACCGTTCATCCGATTGAGATGGGGCTTTTTGAAAAATGTTCAGGAGATTCCGGGGATGAACATAGTTCTGATACTCAACCCCTTCACCCCTAACAATCACCTTAGTAGCGAAAAACGTGAAATAAAGTACCTATTTTGACACTTAGATGGTTACGCTGCCTAAACCATAACAAATACATGAAATTACTGTACACGGAATTGAATATCTCAAAAAACTCTACAAAAAAGTCCGGGACAGCATATGTTTATCTTTTACGGATAACTCACAATAACCATTTTTGTTTTTCACTGATGCCAAGAAGATCGGAATAAGCTGATTCCCGGTCAAGCAAAGCAGCCCAAGGCTGGTGGTAGAAACATATTACCATTTATTTAGGTATTAGGCCGGGTATTAGCTAGTACTTCATAAAAACTCAATTTTTTGTTTCTCTCTTTTGTCACCTTAGTTTAACCTCTCCCTTTGTAAGTACTTTTACATGCCACACGCGCCTTGTAAGTACTAGACCTGTCAGAAGAAAATTTTAAACTCTTGATCAAAAACATACTTGTTTGATCACACTTGGGCATGGAGGGCTTCACAAGATGAGTGATCCCAATATCAGGTGCCTCTCCGAGACAACACGAACATTTAAGGCAAAGACACACCAGTCACTCATACATTCATACTAACCATGGTGAATGTGATGGTCACATGATGTTCTGGGACTATTTGGGTCTTAAAATGTCCTGACATTTTTCTTATAGACGGGGGAAAACTCCGAAAAATAACTTTGCACAGTAAATTTGGGGGGTCGAACCCAGCCCTGCTGCAAATTAGATGAACAATGTTACCATTAAATTGCAGGGGTGAACTAAAAAAAAGCCTTTGCTTTACAAATACTAAAACTAACTAACTAACTAATTCACTGGCACTATCGAACCCGGAGGTTCATGACCGCGCGGACATAAGCTCTCCATGCATCCCTATTCTGAGATAATGTTTTCCAATCATCCCCTGTATAATCTACTTCCCTCAAATCATATTTAATGTTATTCTCCCACCTCATTCTTGGTCTAGCAACTGGGCGTTTTCCGTCTGGCTTTCCTAAAATAAGTTTCACTGCACGTCTTTCATTCCCCATTCGTGCCACATGTCCTGCCCATCGCAGTCTACGAGACTTAACTGTTCTCATTATATCTAGCTTCCTATAAAGACCATGTAGTTCACTGTTACGTAGTCTTCTCCATTCACATATCTGTTCATCTCTCTTTGGTCCAAATTTTTTCCTAAGACTTTATTCTCAGATACTCGTAATCTCCTTGCCTCCCTTGAAGTAAGAGTCCATGTTTCACATCCATATAATATAACTGGTAGAATAATTGTTTTATATATCAGTTTAACGCTTTTTGAAAGGAGTTGGGACGTCAAGAGTCTCTGTAATTCATAATAGTACGCATTTCCAGAATTGAGCCTATGTTTAATTTCTTTGTGCATCTCATTCGTATTTGTGATTATTGTTCCTAGGTATTTGAATTCAGCCACCTCCTCAAAATTTCCCTCATTTGTCATTTATTAGCTGTCCGTTTCCATTATATAATGTATTTCAATGGGCACAAATACTAGCATTTTATATGTGTAAACTTTAAAATTTTAAATAAAAACAATTATTGTGTTGTAAATAAAGAGAACTACAACACAAAGAGAACTACAACGGGTGAAAATTGAGATTGATGGAAAAATTATAGAACAAGTGTCAGATTTCTCTTACTTAGGAAGTGTATTTGCAGAGTATAAGAGTGACATTGATTCAAAATTACAAAAATATAATAAAATGAATGGGGTAATACGAAGACATTTTGGTAAACAGATGAGGACAGAGACAAAACTAAGATTACATAACGTCACATCAAAAGCTGCTCTAAAATATGGAAGTGAAATTTGGATTTTAAATAAAAGAAACTCTCATAAACTTCAAGTAAGCCAAATGCGCTTCTTACGATCATTGTTACGAGTTAATAGACTGGATCACCAAAGGAACACTACTATCAGAGGAAAACTTGGAGTAGCAGAGTAGCAAGTTTAAATGAAGATATCCAAAGATACAAACAAGAATGGAAAAATCATCTGAGAAGAATGGCAAGAAATAGACTTCCAAAATTGGCATTCCAATATACCCCAACTGGACATAGGGACCAAGGAAGACCAAAACATCGGTGGAAAGATCAAGACCATCTTCGCTAGGTTTACCGTACAGGCCACATGGCCTAAAACGAATTTGTTCATGATGATGATGATGATAAAGAGAACTATTGTCACTTTTTTGGCTTATTTTAGCACTTTTTCCGTTTTCTCTATTTTCATGAAGATTGCACCTAAAAATACTAAGCTTACTTATTACCAGACTGAGGGAAATATTACATAAATATAAGTTTACATGCTTCAAAGTACTGTGGGACTTAATTGTAGACTAAAAAAGAGAGAGTATGACAATTAAATCATGACCACAGTATCTACAGTTAACACAGCCAACGTAACTATTCATTTCAGTACTGAACAACAGGTAAATTAATACATATGTGAATATGAAAGTTTGTAGTATGTACCAGTTGTCAGAGTAAGTACACAATACCATATACACAGAGCAATAGGCATCACTAGCTTGCCGTCTGTCTCGACATTACCTGAGCCAGTCGCTCGCACTTTGCAAACAAAGTTCGTTTTTCGTAACTTCACATCTCGGCACTAATTCTCCGCTGTCTGTTCATTATATTATCTGGTTTAGTTTCATTTACATAAACATGGATGGGGACAAAGACCATATTTAACTCGATGGATTTGAATGTATAAATAAGGGGAGGGTTAATAAACAAAGAAGAGGGAGGTATCCGGGTGGGATATTGACAATTATTCCTTATCTGGCCAGGCTATTGAAGGCAACATAAGCAGGGATGAATAGGGGAGCGTTTACAGGTTTGTAGTATTGTGTCCCCTTAATCCCCTTCAATATAAAATGATACTCACTGAGGACCCTCTAAAAGAAGAGACTCCTCTATTTGAAAAAAAAAAAAAGTTTGAGATTGTTGGCGCCCGCCCGTCCATGGTATCTTCCATATCTACCATTCCCTAGATCCTCCCCTGCGTGGTGTGTGGAAGTGGAAATTGTGAATTTCGTTACATAATGCGTCATTATTCCTTTTCCTTGTTTAAATTCGGGAGCAAAATCATCCCTTTACTCTCTTATAGCATAAATAACTGTATTGATTGTGATAGGTTATAAAGAAGGTTTTAAACCATCTCTGCAACCTGTAACACTGTGTGCTACGCCACTGATTATACTCACTCTATGAATTTGGAATCACATGCAAATTGAAAGCTAGAGTATCACATACAGTTTTACTACAAAAATTAATAAACCATAACCAACTGCTTAACGCTCCAGTGCTCTAGCGGCTAGAGCTCCTCTACAGCTATTAATATATCCTCACTCTTAGCATAAACAACATGAGTCATTTATAAAGGCCTGTGTTTCAATACAGTTATTATAGAAATAGTGTTTTTCTTAAATATAATTCTGAGAAGTTATATGTTCATAACGCATCTATTGCCTATCACAAATAAGTTACGCTCTTAATATACACACATATGTATTTATATACCAGATCATTCTATAACTAAAGGCAGCACTGCTGTAAATCAACGATCCTAGTGGCAACCTTTGAAATCTTGTAGTATGTTGTTGAGTTGTCTTTGTTGTATAAATCTGTAATATGGAAAGTCTCAAAATAGCAACATTTTGTGAATATGTTCACTGTTTCTCACATTTAGTAAGTAATACCGCTCTAAAAAGATGTTCAGCAGAATTTGTTTAGAAGGTGGAATTGGGAAGAACTCGAACATCCACCAAATTCACCAGATATGAGCCCTTGTGACTATAACGTATCTCAAATATCAAATAACCTCTACGAGGCGTTAGATTTCAATCAATAGTTGATATCCAGAAAGCTCTAGATCAATCCGATGAGAGATATATCCAGAAATGGTGCTGTAGATGGAGTGCGACATAATCCCAAGGATTTGGCAACCCAAAGTTGGTTTGATAAGAGACTAAAAATGAAATTCGTAAAGTCAAAAGTAACCTAAATCGATTTTTTGTTATGTTGTAGCAGTGTTGCCATTACCTGTCTAATGCCCTTGTGGGTGCCAGCCAACCTTTTTTTTTTCTTGTTGCTACAGGAAAATTTCGTTAATTTTTATATTTTTGTTGGATTGTGGTTTATTAACATAAGTAATAAGGCTGTGCTATTAGTTTCCTTTATAAATAACATACATATAACAACATGAGTATGCGAGCCCATACGTTGTTCTAATCTAATATATAATCTAACCCTTCTATGACTTCAACCGGTATGGATAATTCTACTCATTTTAGGGCATTAACACGTGCCTCTTACTAAGGAAAGTGCATTATTTTATTATCCATGAATGAATTGTACCCAGAGAGAATGGAATAATCCAAATGGGCGTACGCGATGGCAGTGTGAGATCCGAGAATGGGATGGTAGGACTCATTCAAGAGAATCGCAGGTGACGTGGAAAACAGAGCATATTTCGTACCGTTACCTGTAATATTTAAAGCTGACCTACTCCATCTATTCAGTTCTCCTTAAGGGAAGTCAGAGCCTATAAGCGTTCAAGGCAACGCTCTCGTCCAAGAAAATATTATTTTAATAGCCACTTCTTTTGTCGTGTTTTCATGTAGCATACAATTAAGAAAAGTAATTGCATGAAATGGCTCAGACGTCAGAGTTTGAGAATCATGTTCATTAGGTCTTGAATTCAAATCTCGGAACCGAACAACAATACCGGGGATTTTCTGTTTTCCTCTGTTGGAAGGGAAATTTTCAGTTCGAATTTCATTACCACATTCCATTTCACCATTAATCATATTTTCGTAAACAATTCTTATTCTTCTATCTTCTGGAATTAGGCCGCTGCATAGACCAATTCCCACATCAATAAATTAAGTCTACCCATCTCGCTATGAAACGACTAGTATTTATTTTTCTTGGGTTTTATTTATAGTTGATTCAAATGTGTGGAATTATAATGTATTTGGCGACGTACTTTCAACGTATTTTAACAAATTCTATAATATTGTAGCCCACTGTTGAGTCATAGCCTCTGCTTTGTTAGGAGTTAATAGTACAAATTAATTTAGTTACCCTATTTGTCCATAGATGTCATTAGTGGCATACGGTCAACACACCGACTCAATGAGACATCTAGCAGGCAAATAAGGTACTACTATGATGTTTGAGATCGATAAAGTTTTGTTAGAGGCATTTTTATTCAGGCTTAAGGATTTTTTAATATCCTGAAAAATCTTCAGACTCGCTATATTACACTTTGCTTGCCTATTTATTTATCTGCGAATGGGTGATGTTCTTATCTTCCGTGTTTTGTCCAGAAATGTACTTGCATATATATATATATATATATATATATATATATATTTACACGGGTCCACATAAGTCAGTTTACCGAAAATGCATATATATTATTTTCTGTAGTTTACAACATCTATACAAAAAAACTATGAAATTGTTCCCTATTTATCAAATTGCCTCAAGCAGTATTTTAAGAATGGACTCTTCTAGGCTAACGAAACACGCACTGTTATACCAACCTCAAGGCTATAGAGATGTGGGACGTTATAGAAGACGATGGGAAGATTAATTCTGAGAGCGGAACAGGCCGACGGCTTACCATGAGGATGATGATGATGATGATGACCTCAAGTAGTAGTGTTTTAGATTATATTCTTAAGGCCCCGTATTCAAACCCCAGTTTAAACCAATCTGACTTCTTTACTTGCAACCACGTCCAGTGGTTAACTGACTTATGCCGCATCTGCAATGTATGTCATTTTGTCAGATAGGATGGTTCAAGATTTGCAATTTTTTTTCAAAAATCTTTTCATGAAAACAAACTCAATATCTATATTCTTTCGGATTTTTTTTTTTGAAAACTGTACGTTTATTAAAAGTTGTGAGTACCATTGAGAAATTTCACTTACAACCTTTTTACAACTAACGTACTACTTAATGTAGAGCTTACGCCACTGGGAGCTACGTCAGGGGATCGTTAGCCGGGCTCGTCTGACCACGCTATTCCGTGCAGCTTCCAGTTGCTAGGATACCGTCTCACCACGCCTCTCGCCGCTATAACAATACCCCACCAATCAGCTGTAACAAGCCACTACTCCTTAGGTACCCTTAGGGTCATTTATGTTCAGAGGATAAACGAGACAGCTATGAAGGGCTGCAAATTTTAATAAAGAAGTTGTGTCAAAACATTAATTTTCATTATTATCCGTTTACTAACATTTAGCAATGAATAGTCCGGGAAATGAAAATCACACAGGGCCTAAGAAACATACAACTAAACCACCTGAACACAATTAATTTCGTACCATGTGATTTTACAAAAAATGCCCAGAACTGTACCATGTATTGTAGTGTTAACAAAAACACGCTCACTTTTTCTAACATACGAATAAACCATGTGAAACATACTTAATAATAATTCTTAAGGTAAACAACCCTACAGCAATAATTATAAATTAAGGCCGCAGTGGACTAGTGGTTATGTTTTTTGTCTGTGGTTCTGAGGGTAACTTCTGAGGGTTTGAACTCTCCTTTGTTAGGAGTTACTAGGAGAAGCTAGTTTAATTAATCTAATGTATTTTCTTTTTTGAAATGTCAGTAAATTCCATTCCTACTACCCAGTATCTTCTGATTACTATACAACTGTGTAATACTTCAGGGAGTAACATCCATTTCAATTCTGATACACGTGTTACAGGTATCGATGGACTTAGAAAGTGTGCATTGTTTTATTTATATTTGTTTCTCTGTGTTTGCTAGTATCGACAATACTGCATAGTTTTATAGTTACTTTCTTTTACAATTGTAATTGTCTGCGTATTATACAATTTTTGCCCCTAACGATACCTGGTCCGGTCTTGATATTATATTCCTTTTGCTCCTGTCCCTCGTTCATGCAAGTGTTGTTTACATCGTTTAAATAGTCAGGTCGTCCTGCACTTGAAGGGTTAAGTGTAGGATTCGCTAGTCCTGATTATTATTATTATTATTATTATTATTATTATTATTATTATTATTATTATTATAAATGTGACAGAAATTAAATATATGCTATATACAGCAGGAAATGACCGAAAGCACGGAATAAGACACAACAGTATGAAAGACTTTAAAATTGAACTAATGTAGAATATTTACAAACATGGAAAATATCCTATAGGATATGCCGGTTCGCTCACGGTAGGCTGATGAGATCTCAGGATTTATTATTTTTATATAATTAGAAATAATTTAAATTTATCACTCAAATTTTAAACAAATGTTAACTTATTTATTAATGGAAAAATACAATTGTCACTATTACACTTATTGTTTTTATGTAGGAGTGGAGTCGATGAAGCTATTTTTAAGTCCACGTCGTTGTTCGAAATATCAAAGTCCAAATTTTAGAAGGCTACATCTTTGTAAATTCCAAATCACTTTAAATTTAGGAAGGTCGCGGACGAATCCAAATTGAACTGTATCGGAGATCGCGGCCAGTAGATCTGCGTATGTTATAATATTGAATAGAGAGTGACCGAGGGTGAGAACATTCTGATACGTGTTTTCGATTAAGAAGGCGATGGATACGCCTTTTTCATCCACTCCACTAGATACAATTTGAATACATATATGTTACAGCAAATCTTATTTGTTAGTTATGTGTTCCCTTAGAGGGGGGGTTTACATCCTGGGAATTCCTGAAATGTAAGTTTGTTCAACACAGCTATGAATATTTTTATAATTTACACGCGTGATTCTTTCACGTGTAAATCTTATCCTTATTTCTTGGTGTTCTACTGGTCAGAGGCGTTAATTAACGTTTTCTGGGAATTGGGTTACAATTGTTTTTTTATATTGTCAATAGATAACTGTTTTCAGTTTGTTTCAAATTGGTAAAGTGTCATATCAAGAGACTATGTTATCTTTTCTTAAGGGGGAATTAACATTTCTTGTTACCTGTATAACCAGTCCAGATAGTTTTTATTTTAACAATACTCTTTGCGTTCATATAATTGCTTGTTACCTGGAAATTAAAAATAGAATCGCACAAACAAAACAAGCAATATATGCTTTAAACTCTGGTGGAGCAAAAATATTACAAAAAATAGAAAATTACAAATATATCAAACCATAATTCAGAGCATTTTAACATATGGTGCTGAAGTCTGGCAAATTCCTACCAGGGAAATGAAAATAATTTTAAGTACAGAAATGGATGTTTAAGTAGATCAGCTGGAAAATCTAGAATGGATAGAATACGAAATAAAGGAATAAGGGAAATTATGGGTGTACATGAGGAGCCGGACATCATAGACATTAATAGGAAATAAAATATTACAGTGGTATGGCCATGTCAAAAGAATGCCAGAGCAAAGATTGCCAAAAATTGTTATGGAATGGATTCCAATGGAAAGGAGGAAGAGAGGAAGACCGAAGAAAACTTGGATAGAAGGGGTACAAGCAGCTATGAATATCAGAGGAATGGAGAAAGATCAATGGATGGACAGAGAGGAATGGCGTTTGGTTTCCAGAAGACGGCGACAGCTGCCATGATACCGGGTGATGATGATGAGCTGTGTAATCAAGCGAGAGAGTTTTAATATTATAACAGTAACTTTTTTTATTCATTTCATACATTTTCTTGTTACTTGTATAGCCAGGTAGCATTTTAACAATACCTATTATTCTTTTGATATATTCGAATTTTCCAGGACCAGTTTTACTAATTTGCAACATATGTCTTTTATAACAATATTAATAAGATGGTATGTTTTAATTATTTTAGTATATGATCCTATTAATTCCTGGTACAAGGATACATCAATCAATTTAATTTTATTATTTTTAATTTAGATATTTAGGAACAGTGGTAAATTCAAATGGTAAAATGCAAACTAAAGTCAGTAAAAGAATAGAGAAAAGTTCAAAAGTCTATAACTTAACTAAACAATTAATTTGGAATAAATATATACCATCAAGAGAAAATGGCAATGTATAAAAATTATTTCAAGGAAGTTCTAATATATGCATCTGAGATTGGAGATATACAAAGAAGGAATTGGGCAGAATACAAGCTACAGAAATGAAATTCTTACATGGAAGTTACATAAAACAAGGGAAAGATAGAAAAGAAACAACAAAATCAGGGAGACATTAAATGTAGAAAAATTAACAACAGACATAGAAAATAATAGACTAAAATGGCTTGAACATTTAAAAAGAATGGAAAAGGAAAGACTACCACTAAGACCGTTAAATCTCAAGATGCAAGGAAAACGACCACGTGAAGGATGGATCAACCAAATGAAGAAAAGTTTACAAGAAAGAAGATACGACAGGGAAGATCTAAAAATAAGGAAAGCATGGCAAGATAAAGATGGTTAAAAGGCATATTTGCATATTTGGAATCGACCTTCCGAAAGGAGGACGCTATAAGAGGAAAATGAGAATAAAACAAAATAAAACGAACGAAAAGACATTACTTAAATGTGTGTTAAATTAAACAAAACAGGTACATATAATTTCGTTTTCACTGCGGTCCTCCACATTACAATAACTGACACGAGAAATTAGTGTTTTGAGTTAACAGAAAGCCTCGATATAGATTTTTACTATTAATTCTAAGTTCTCATTTGATCGGCAAGAGATCTCTGGGCAGAAATGTCTAGTGATGGAACAGACTTACGGTTCCTAGTCCCAAATATTATTATTATTATTATTATTATTATTATAAACCCGTAAAAGGCTGTATTAAGTCAGGTTGGAAATGGGTGAGGCGGACGAGTAACAACCCGTTAAAAAAACAGGGTCCGGATGATAGTACCCTGTGAGGGTTACAGGTAGTTGGAGAGAGTCTTTCAGTCAGACATTGGTCCATCAAGGGCTAAAGAAAGAGAGCCTTGATGAAAAATCTCCAAGGTTGAGGGTTGTTGCGAGAGGCCATCTCCTTGTCCTAAAAATGGAGAATGCCAAAAACATTGGACACGTTAAAATAATGGAAGACGACAGAATTTCAAAAATTATTTTGAAATAGAATGATGAAGTCAAAACCACAGGAACAATGCATGAATGGGATCAGAAGGAGAATGAATTGACAGAATACAGGATTTTTTTGAAGACTATTTAACTCGTACCCCAAATGGGAGTTAATGACCAATCACGTTTCAATGAATTTTGATTTCACAACCAATCAGAGTCGTTCTTCACCTCGATTTTACCAATTTAATTTTATCACTTTTAAATCAAGCTCCTCCTTTTTTAACATTCTGAATAGGCCAGACCATTATTTTGCAGTGACTGACTCTCCAAGAAATACGTTGAATAAACAATTCAAATATTAAGTTGTAAGAATTCTAGAATGCATGTGGCTACCATATTGTATAAATATAGCGCATGAGTGTAACCAGATAGCGTTTGCGTGATATAATATAAAAAATATTTGTAGCAATTAATTATACCACAAAAATAAAAAGAAACCACTGTTTTCACTTTTTAAACGTATTATTTCCCGGGTAATAACGTTCCAGAAAAATATAATTCGTCATAGGACATCAAAAAGTCATTAATAACCTATAATGTTTGTTATAAACAGTTTGATGTGTTTTATTTTTTTTCTCTACTAGGGTGCATTCTTACAATATTGCGATACTTTGGCAATAAATAATAAGATCTGGCTGCAGTGATGAAGAAGTGAAACATAACAAACGTTTCTCTTTTTTTTTTCAAACATCCCCGTTTACTTTAAATATATACATATTTTAAAACAACTACATTTGAATAATGATTTGTGAGTAAACAGCTTAATTTTATTCGTTAAATAGTTCTAACAAATGCCACTCTTCATTTCCATATTCTCTAGATAAATTCACTCCTCACTTCGTGAGTCGTGAATTTATCGATAATTTGGAAATCACTCGTGGCATTACTTATGCTAAATTTACTTTAGGTTGAAGGAAAACATATTGTAGTGTAAAAAAGATTCCTAATAAACAAATTATTATTAAATAATTATTATTACTATTAATATTATTACCATTATTATAATTATATTATTATTATCATTATTGAAAAGTAAGGAAGTAAGAAATTGTTTTGAGCAAAGAAAGTGAAACTAGGGTTTACGTAATAAAAGATATTAACGTTAATGAGAGCGTAAACAATAGTTAAACGTGAAGGGGAAGCTGTGTATGGGATTTGATATGAAAGCAAAATCGATTGAACTGAGAGTTGACAGTTTCTGGTCTCACAGGCAACACCCACGCAACCCGCCTAACACGCACTCTCGTGTAATTCATTAAATGAACATGTTACAATTCCATACGACTCCTCCACGTTGAAACAAGTACAATCATCTGGAAAATTGTTTGATATTCAAATTCAAGAAACACTCGAGCAGGTAATTCATGATTACAATGCAACTTATTTGGAAATAAGTTAATTCTTCTGCAAATCGTCATTCAGTATTTATTTAACGATCTTTATCTCATCAGTAGACGTCGGAATTTTCAGTCTCTAAAAGATTCAATGATTTTAAAAACCATTAAAAACACCGTTGAGGTTACTGTATAAACGCATGCACCTGAGATCTCAGTTATCCTCAACTACAGAGTGTTCGGAAATTCGTATTACAAACTTCTAGGGCTAGTAGAGGGGACTGAGTAGACGATATTTTGAATAGGAACCCATGTCCGGAAACGTAACGTTTTCGTGCTAGAACCATTAAAATGTGTCGGATTTACCGGTGTTGTTTTGCAACCGGATAGGCAATACATGGCGTCAGAAGAACATTATGTCAAATGAGGTCTGACATAAGGTACAGAAGTAAATTGCGTTGCATAACAACACCGGTAAATCCGCCACATTGTAATGACTGTAGCGGGGCATGCGTCCCCATTTAAAATATATCTACACAGTCTCCTTTACTAGCCCTAGAAGTTTGTAATTTGAATTTCCGAACACCCTGTATAAGGTTTTTACGTCTAGAAAGTAGCATTACTCTTATGGACCAATTCTTGTTAGCAAACGTGTCATTTTAAGTTAGATTGATTTATTAGACAATTCATCTGAAATAAATAATTTAGTTAAATTGTTTCACCCACAACTTTGCCGAGCATGTAGGTGCAATTAAATTGGTATGGGCACGTACGACGAATGCAAGAAGAAAGATTACCCAGGAAAATATTGGAATGGTGTCCACCTAAAAGAAGGAGGAGAGGAAGACCTCGAAACTCGTGGATGCAGGAAATAAGAACAGGAATGAGAGCAAGAGGACTGGAAGACATGGATTGGATGGAGAGAGACGAGTGGAGAAGAAAAATAAAACTTTAGGCACAGAAAGATGTATAAACATTAAAATTTTGTATATAAATAAATAATAATAATAATAATAATAATAATAATAATAATAATAATAATAATGTTACAGGGAAGAGATAGAAGTAAGATTCAATCGGCTGAAATGAGGTTACTTTGTAGGGTAAAAGGCTGCAAAAAAATAGATCTGATAAGAAAGGACATAAGAGACGAATTGAATATATACAACTTAAATGAGAAAATGGAGGAATATAAAGACAATTGGAGAGCCCGCCTGGATCGTATGAATAATGAAAGAATACCAGCACTAGAATATAACTATCAACTTCAAGGAAGAAGAGATGTGGGACGTCCGAGGAAAATATAGTTCTAATAGTATGAAGACGGAACAGGCAAGACTGCCTAATCCCTGCAAGGATGACGATGATGATGATGATAATAATAATAATAATAATAATAATAATAATAATAATAATAATAATAATAATAATAATAATAAATATAATAACAATAATAATAATGCTTTATTTAAGCTGGAGGAGTTAAGGCCATAAGACATTATTATTATTTATTTATTTAAGCTGGAGGAGTTAAGGCCATTAGGCCTTCTCATCCACTCAACAAGCGAATAGTAAAATTATACAACAATTACTTATTACAATTTTAAAATATTAGTAAAATATAGACTATTGAAGGTCTGTGATATACGAGGATGTCGACTTACCAGGGATATTGCACCATTCTAGGGGCAGATGAAATTGGATGCAGGCAGTAGTGATATGAGTATGGAGAAGCGGTCGAACGCATTTATTTTGGAAAAAAAAAGGAAAAACTCCATGAAAAAACCTGCCCTGGCTGCGAGTAGCCCACAATGAACTCCACATTGAGTAACCGAGACGCGGCTACGGGACACAGAGGTGGAGAACGAGTGTCTGACCTCTTGCGCCATGGAACTGCCTAATATAATGAGTAGTGTTCGCAACTTACAACCCGATCCCTCTGTCTACGGTAATGTGGTCTGCCCTGCCTTACCTGTAGAGATAGCGGGGAATGGAATGCTTGCTGTACTGCAATCTGAAAGATTAGCTATAGTTAGGATATGTTACAGAAAATTCTCGCCCAATGACTAAATGATTTTCTAAAAACTCCATGGCGCGACAGGCCTAAAGGCCCTTGGCTTACTAGCCGGCTACTGACCTCACATCCACATGTGTTAATCACTAAGGTAGACAATCATCTTGCCAGTAAAGGGGTGACATGTGGTCAGCATGTCGGGTACCCCAGCCGCTATAGTTGGTTTTCTGAACATGTGGGTACCCAAATGCCTTATGATGCTGGTTAGGCACCGGTCCCATACCGGTCGAAATCCATGAGAAAATTTCTTTTGCCATGAAAATTGGAACCAACGCAAATCCCGTAGCGGCAATCTTGTTTAAAACATAATTCATAGATATTTTTGCATGAACCATGTTTTGTCGCGTGTTTTTATTGTTTTTATCTCATTCTAATTTTTTTCGCTATTTTTCGTATTTTCTTCTGACCTCTAAATACATAAATATATATTCTCCAGGTGTCCACTGTGGTTTCGAGGTAGCGTGCTGCCTTGTCACGCAGCGGGCCCGGGTGAGGGTTTTTCCTCATCTGTAAGACAAATGTCAAAAAAAACTTGAAGGCCCAAATGTCCCCGAACATTATACGGCCATCAAAATCAACATCATCATCATTATTCATATTCGCCTTAGATTTAAGTTTAGGATTAAGTACTCTCCTGGCGCCCACAGTCATCATCCTCACTATCACCCATCATATCATCGGAGTAACGTAACCCCGTTTTCCATGCGTCCCAACTTAAGAAGTGGTTTACAATTACGCCAATGCCAGGAGAGAACACCAGAAATGTCGAAGTGACAACCTCGGGGCATTGTATATAATATTATATATATGAGGTACAGACTCAGAGATCCGGGTTCGAATCCCGTCCAGGCATTTATTTTTCTTATCATACCATATATATATATATATATATATATATATATATAATATATAATATTCTCCAGGTCGCTAATTACATTTTACAACAGTAATTTGACCGTGTGTGTATTACTTTTTAACTACGGTAAATGATCATCTGTGCAACAATTCCCTACCAAAGAAAATATGGCTTCATAAACTTTCAATCTAAACAGACCAGGGCGCCAATTCTTCATAAATAATGATAATAATATAAAAAGAAGAAGAAGTTATTAAGAGCAGAGAGTTGGAAGTTTTAATTGTAAAATGAAAACCCACGATATAAGCGAAGTGTAGACAAGCTACTGATGAATGGGCTGTGCGTATTTGCAGGGCTGCATACCTTTCTAGGATCAGCTGTGATGTCCATCGATCCATTCTATACGTCCCAGGTCCACCCTTTGCAAATATTCGTAATCATTTCGGTTCGACTTCGGCTTTTTCCGTGTATCAGTATAGGTTGAGCAACCGATGGCGGTGGTAGTGTGTGATGAAGGAGCAGTGATGGCGAGGGGAGGGGGAGTTAGTTATTGTGACTGATTTGTAACGCAACACGTGACCGCCATACGTTTACATTGTTAAAAAACAACATAATACTGCTACTTGTTTAGAGAAAAATTCGAATGATAACATTTCTTATTAAAAAACAATTTTACCTGAAAAGTACTACAAATACTTTAATTTATCTCCACTATATTCATCATTTTAGTTGCAAAAAATATACATGGGGGATTCACCTTTATATATTTCATAAAAAAGGGGTACTGTATATCGATGATGTGTGAGGAAACGGGTGCTTTTAAGACTTTTGACAAAAATTAACTATATGTACACATAGTTCTCCCAATATTGTTATAGTAAATTATAAGGAAATAAACTTAAAAAAATCCACCTCAAATATTTGGGGAGACACCGTCCCTCGGTTTCTCCTCCCCCCTACTAAAGCATTGATACACAGTGTGTAACAGTTTTGTTTGTACAACTGGGTTTAATCTTGTTTACACAATACATAATGGCACTGTTGAATAAGTCTACACTTAAAAAAATAAATATATTTTTTTTCGTTTTCATGTTTATCACATGAATATAATAACATAAAGAATAAAAAATACTTCATATAACTTATTAATTTACATTTAATTATTTACTTGAACAAAAATGGTATATTTTTCTTGAAACAGTCTTTGTACACTTACTAAATACAATAAATTAATAAACCAAATAACTAGCACTACGCAATAGAAAAAAAACTTTTAATATTTGGTAGAATAACCCTTGGCCTTCAAAACTGCTTTGCATCTTCTCTGCATTGACCTGACAAGATTATCGCATGTTAAGGGATCAATTCCGTTTGATTCTACAGCAATCATTTGTTCAATTGTTGTTTTGACTCAACGTTTGTAGAATAAACAATTTTTTTCAATGAAGTTCACAAATGTTCAATGGGATATAAGCCCGGCGATTGAGTAGGTGTTTCCAGCAGTTTTGGAATATTGAAGATGCACCATAGTTTACAGATATCAGCTGTGTGTCTCCTGCTGAAAAATATAACTGGACATAACTCCATCTTTTGTGCACTTTAACATTCTGCTTCAGAATATTAAAGTACTCCCACTTGTACATAATACCATCATTAAAAGTGAAGAGTTCCAACTCCCCTCGATGACATATATCCCCAAAGTAAAACGGACCCACCTCCACGTTTCATAGTTGGAAGTGTGTTTATGTGCTCATTGGACTATTCGGCTTTCTCCACACCCGTTGATTGCTATCTGATCCGAAAATATTTATTTTTGGAATAATTCCCTTCAAGAAACAATCCCTTTCAAGGAAAAATTCCTATGGTTTGACAAGACTATATAATTGTTACCTAATAAGTCTCCCCTCCTCAATTTTATAGACGATTAATTCTCTGTAGACCATTCGGGACTAGTCCCATCATCAGCAGAAGGAGCAGAAGATGGGGCTGTATCTACTGACCCTAAATGCAATACTCCTGCTGAAGATGGGACTACGGTGTATGACATTTGAAGGCGGGGTATGTTGATGCTGTTTCTTCAGGAAAGAACATCTTTAATGGATTTCTTGCATCCTTTAAACGTCACCAATGGGCTGGTGTCTGGTATGTCAAATCCATTAAGGTGGTTCTTTCCTGAATAAATAACTTCAACATAGCCCGTCTTCATATGCCTTCAACCACTGCACTCGCTATGGCCACAAAAAACATATTGCGATATAACCTGACAATTTTTAACGTGGTATTGTAATAAGTACGTCACCAATCCGGCCGGGGTCGACGGACATTTATGATGGAAACATCGAAAGGAAAGCCTTCCGGGAGAGATTTGAAGCCATGGATCCCGCGAAAGAATATCTTCAGGCTCGTAAGAGAACCACAAACCCGAATAAAATGGATTATGTGCAAAATTTAACCTAACGCTATTCATCCTAGTAATACCTAGATGGTGTTTTCAAAATGATAATAATAGTAAAATAATGATATCTTTATTGGAAATATTTGCGTTCATTATAAACAACTGACTAACATAAACAGTGTGGCCAGTATTTATACGGTAAATGCCGAAAATAATTTAGTTGAGACTACAGCCGTAACACCAATCAAGTATTAAATGGCGGCAAGTACGAATTTATTGTTTTATATTGTTCCATTTAATATGCAGTGATTTGTTTCGTATAATGTATATTAATACTACCTTGGATATATTCTTTTATATACATTGTATGTAGTATACATAAAGGGCGTGGTTTTACTTACCGCACCAGGTCGGTAATATGTAATATTTCAATATACTCATTTAGGTTGGCAACCCCGAAATGTAGGAAATTTAACTTTCAATCAGAGTCGCCATTGCTGTAAGTAAGACAGAACGCACTATCGCGCAAAATAAGTAATTATGCATTTATATCGTAATTATTTTTAGATACCCTGTGCTGATTCCGGTGTTGCCCGGGAATCTACTTATCCCGATCTTCTTAGCATCAATGAGATGAAAGACAAAAATTGGTTATTATGAGTTATCCGTAAAAGATAGACATATGCTGTCGTGGACTTTTTTGTAGTATATATATATATATATATATATTCAATTCTGTGACATTAATTTGGGTATATTTGTTATGATTTTGGAAGCGTAAGCCATTTAATCGTCCAAGAGGCTAGTTTTTTTTTTTTAGTGAACCGATGTCCTTTTACAGCACCGGACCTATAGTACGTACGCTACTATGTTACATAGGTACGTTAATTGTGCAAGGAAAATTCTCTAAATGATGGTAAAAACCCCATTCAAATTGGTCAAGTAGTTTTTGAGTCCATAAAAGACAGACCGACAAAAAAACTCGCACTCATTTTTATATATAAATACTAGCTAATGCCTGTCGCGTCCTGCGCTGCTACGCCTAAATAAATGACAATGTGTTTTTACGTTTAGTTGAATAAGTAAAAGGAATAATAATTATACATTTACATCATTATTATATTTAGATACCCCGTGCTGATTACCCAGCATTGCCCGAAATCTACGTATCCCGATGTATTTGGCATTAATGAGCTGAAAGACAAAATTCGTTGGAATATATCTAACTTGCAATTGTTGATAAATTGTAAATTTAAGGCTAATCGTATGTTATTTCTAGTTATCCGTGCTGCTGCTATACTTGCCCGGGAATCTGCTTATCTCGATCTTCTTGGCATCAATGAAAGACAAAAATTGTTATTGTGAGTTATCCATATAAGATAAACATATGCTGTCATGAGCTTTTTTGTAGAGTTTTTTTTAAGATATTCAATTCTGTGTACATTAATTTGGTGTATTTGTTATGGTTTAGGCAGTGTAAGACATTTAAGCGTACAAAAAGATGCCACTTTTATTTTATTTTTTATTATAGAGGGCGATTTTTAAGGGTGAAGGGCTTGAGCATTAAATTCTCTTATAGCCTATAACGTTCCCGGAGAAATCCTGAACATTTTGCAAAAATCCCCATCACAACCGGATGAATGGTACAGCAGTGCACGCTTGTCCGGCAATCTACTTATCCCGATCTTCTTGGCATCAATGAAAGACAAAAATGGCTATTGTGAGTTATCCGTAAAAGATAAACATAAGCTGTCGCGGACTTTTATGTAAAGTTTTTTTGAGATATTCAATTCTGGGTACATTAATTTTGTGTATTTATGGTTTAGCCATTCAAGCGTTCAAAGAGCTACTTTTTTCACGTTTTCCACTATAAAGTGGCGATTTTTAATGATGTAGGAGTTGAGTATCACAACTCTCTTATAGCCTATGTTCATCCCGGGAATCTCCTGAACATTTTGCAAAAAACCCATCACAATCGGATGAACGGTATGGCCGCGCATAAAGTACGAACAAACAAACATTCATTTTTATATATTAGATAAGTGTTATCGTAAGTAATGCCACGAGTGATTTCCAAATTTTATCTAGAGAATTTGGAAATCAAGAGTGGCATTTGTTAGGACTATTTAACGAATAAAATTAAGCTATTTACTCACAAATCATTATTTAACTATAGTTATTTTAAAATATTTATATAATTAATGTAAACGACGATGTTTGAAAACAAATGAGAAACGATTGGTACGCTTTATTTGCTTCTTTTGTTCATCTCTGCAACTAGAGCATAATATTATTTATTGCCAAAAGATCGCAATGTTGTAAGAATGTACCCTAGTGGAGAAATTTATAACCAACGTTATAGGTATTAATTAATTTCTGATGTCCTATGATGTAAATATGTCAATTATATTTTTCTGCGTGATTTCCTGGAAAGTAATTCGTTTAAGAAAGTGCAAACAGTGGTTTCTTTTTTTTGTGGTATAATCAATTGTTACAAATGTTTTTATATTAGGCCTATCTCTCGTATGCGCTTTCTGTTGACATTCATGCACTATATATACAATGTGGTAGCCCTATTTCTCAGAGAGTCAGTCACTGCAAAATAATGCTATGACCTATTCAGAACGTTAAAAAGGAGGTGATTTCTTTATTATGATAAACTTTAGTTGGTAAATTTTAGGCGAAACACGACTGTTCTTGGTTGTAAATAAAAAAAAATCACTGAAATGTGATTGGTCATTGACTCCCATTTGGGGCATGAGTTAAATAGTCTACTAGAAGTTATATGTACGAGTAGAATAAAGTCATGTATTGTTGATTATATTAATTAAAGTGTAAAAAGCAGGCAGAACATCCAGTGATTCGGCACTTTGCCACAACCCATTCAACCATTGTATGCAATATCTTATACTCGTACCACACCAATACCATAAAGTAGAAAAACGGCTATAAGCACGTTATATGGGAGCGTGTAATGTTTTTACACAATTTATGTTATGGAGTATGTGGGCAAAATACTATAATACATTGATATTATCGATTCCAATTGCTAAAGGCTTATCCCTTAACATATATAAAAGTATTCTAAAGAACAATAAATAGTGCGACATATTTTTTTTTTTAATTACAATACCATAAAGATATGTTTCATAGCTTCCATTACTCTAAGCCAGGGGTTCTTAACCTGTGATGTATGCTTCTCTGTGAGGGGGGGGCGCAAAGAGGTTCGTGGGAAAGTGTGACTGTCATCTATAATCTTTTTTTTTCTTTGCAATATTGCTTTTTAGAATTTATATAAAATTTGGTCAAAACTACAGACATATAATAGGATAAATGGAATCATTAAACGAAAGTTTGGAAAACAAATTGCGAAATGCACAGATACGATTTTTACATCCTATTTTAGGTCTAAATAGGTTGGATAAAAATAGAAATGTTGACATTCGTAAAAGGTTGAAAGTTAAAAAATAGTAGAATATATCCAAACAAATAAAAACTGGTTAAATCATCTCCACAGAATGAATTAAAATCTTTTACCAAATAGCATATTCCTGTATCAACTTAAAGGACATAAAGGCGCAGGAAGAAGAAAACAAAAAGATCTTAAGATATAGGAACAGGCTCAACTAACCTGAACTTAAAATGTTCATAATGATGATAAAAATTAAAATTTTAAAACAAAGTTGTAACAATTAGTTATTTATACAAATTACTTTGACCACAACAACACATCTATTGAGGTGCATATATTTTGTTTTTTTTTTATTGAATCTCCAATAATATGAACCCTATTTCACCATCCGGTATGTTAGGGTTTTAGTTACAATACAATTAATTATTTACATTAATTTACAGTATTCTAGCGTTACATAATAACGTAATATGAACAAATAGATAAATTAATTAACAAACCCAAGGAAAAACTAACTCAAAGTCTCTTAAAAGTAAGATGGATAAAGTCAAACAGCTTTCTATAGCAACACTTCTTACATAAAATATTTGACAAAGGCAGTTGAAATATATTATGGCAATAACCTAATTTTAATAAGTCCATGTCTTTTGGAATCAAATGCGGGACACTCAAATAACAGATGTGAGATAGACTGGCTGGAGGTTTTGCAAATACAGGTATCTGTACCTATTTTAAATCGTTCCAAATAATGTCCAAATTTACCGTGTCCAGTCATAAATTGTGTTAATACAAATTTTGGTTCTACTTATTTGCACTTTATTCGATCAAAAAACAGTTGAAAAAATAATGTTCTTGTCAAAGCACCAAAAATACTGTTTAACCACTCAGCATTCCAATTTTGTAAGAGATCATGTTTTAATACTTCTTTAATATATGGTAGAGGACAGAAGGAGTAAAAGTAATTCATATTTGAATTAGCAGTTGATTTGGCATGCAAATCTGCACGTTCATTTCCTGTAGTTCCAGCATGTCCTTTAATCCAGCCTAGGCAAATATGTCCAAGATGTTGGTTTAATTTTGTTCTTATGGAGCTTACAATCGGTTTGAATCCAACAATGGATTGAATACTAGGCATTGACATTGTAGCCTAAATTTGTGATGTCGTTGATAAGAAGTAACATTCCCGAATAACAATGTTTTAAAAAATATATTACAATAAGAGGTTGGGAAGTGTTTTTTACAGAATCGAGGAGGTTTTTAATTTCCGAGATTCTGTAAAACACTTCACAAACGTGCGTTGTACATTATTTTTTGCGCGATGGTGTTTTCAAAATAATAAATAATAGTAAAATAATATATTTTTTGGAAATATTTGCGTTCATTATAAGCAATTGACTGGCGTTAGCAGTCTGGCCAATGTATATATGCTAAATGCCGAAAATAATTGTTGAGATTACAGCAGACCTTGATATCAATGTCGCATATGCTTCTTTAGTGCCAGAGAAATTTAAATCAAGATTTATGAAAAAAAAACATTCATTTCATTCAGAAAGTGGCTGGAGGAGAAGAACTGTAGTGTAAGTGAAAAAAGTATGGTTGCTTATTTCGTGCTTAGGAGTGAAACATTAAAGTCTCCAGCGAGTTTATGGTCAGAATATTCAATGCTGATGACGATGATAAATTTAAAAGAAGGTATCAATATTGCAGATTTTGTTACATTAGTTAGCTTCCTGAAAAAGAAGAATATTGGACATAAAGCTAAAAACTAAGTTTTCTTAAGCTAAGTTTTCAGTAGAATTTTGTTAAGTCAACTTTCAATATTATTTCAAATAAAGTTCAGTTCATTTAAAATGCAGCGATTTCTTTCGTAAAATGTACATTAATATTACCTTTTGGATATATTTTTGTATAATAGCCTACATAAAGGGCAGCGGTTTTACTTCCCGCACGTGGTTTGTTATAAGTAATACTTACAATATAGTTATTTATGTTGGCAACCCCGAAATGTAGGAAGACGAACTTTCAATCATGGTCGCCATTGCTGGTAAGTACGACAAAACGCACTATCGCGCAAAAAATAGTTTTTGTGTTGCTGAGAATATTAATCGAGCTATATGGAGAGCTATAGGACTTTTGCTGATTCGAGTCCCATAAACAAAACAAAAAATCTAACCCACTGGCTCTATCGAACCATAGGATCATGGCAGCACGGACCAAGCTCACTGTACATCCCTATCCTGAGTAAATGTTTTCCAATCATCCCCTGCATTATCCACTTCCCTCAAACCATGGTCAATGTTATTCTTTCATCTCATTGTTGGTTCACCAACTGCATTTTTTCTCTCTGATTTTCCTATCTGTTTTCGTCCTCATCATGATCGTGTCGTCACATCATCCCTTCAACTGTTGTTCTTTTTCTGGATGGCATGTAATTGAACAATCGGCGTATTTCCCCCCCCCCATTTTCAACTTAGGGAAAGGTCGCTATGAAAAGGTAAGAAGGCACAAGTAGGTTATGAAGTAAAAATCCTCATTTGTGGTAATTCTCGAACATCTTTTTAAAATTATCATCTGGTTCCTCTAAAATATTTGTTTCTGGATTATTAAGCTTCTTCCGACATTTTAAAATATTTGAATATACGGCTCGTACTTGCGCCATATATGCGTAATTTATGTACATTAGCAGAAATGTAATAGCAGCCTCTAATGTCGATATATAGGGGGCACGCCGTAGCGTAGTGGTTAAGGCACTGAGCTACAAGTCGAAAGGTCAAGTCCCGGTGGGTCAGGATTTTTAAACTGACCCAAACCTTCTGGCGGCACTTTGGCGCTGGGGTCGACTCAGCCTCTAACGGAAATGAGTACCAGACGCTTGTTCTGGGGGTAAAGGCGGCAGTCACGCAGGGCTGACAACCCGGCTGACATATAGTGCCGATTGTCCAGAAATAGTAGTAGGAGCCTTAACCTCCCACTACCCCAAGAGCCTCCTGAGGCCTGTAGTGGGATTACTTTACTTACATATTTTTGCAGTATTTCTGATATTTTTTCACACTGATATCGAAAACGCTCGCCAAACTGTGAAGAACTACTGAAAACGGCGAATCAAGGCCTTCGATAATCCTTGCAATATGGAAAAACAATTCAGAATTTTTTAAAATACTCTTGTGTTTTTTTTTTGTATTGCCACTTCCTTATTTTGAACGATCAACAATGAAGACCATCTCGTGTCCTTTGCAGGATCCAACTCCTCATTTTCCTCCTTGCCATTTCTTAATATACAGACTAACCTGTACCTAACATTAAATCTTCAAAACGCTTCTTTTATTTTAGATGTATGTTTGAAGATTTTTCTACAATATATTTAATTATTTCAACAGCCTTCTCTTGCC
Source organism: Diploptera punctata (assembly GCA_030220185.1). Classification (NCBI taxonomy): domain Eukaryota; kingdom Metazoa; phylum Arthropoda; class Insecta; order Blattodea; family Blaberidae; genus Diploptera; species Diploptera punctata. The sequence goes on from JASPKZ010003801.1 coordinate 43,998, forward strand.
TTCGTTTCTTAAAACTCAGTCTCTAGTATTAAGATCTTCTTAAAGTTTAGGTGCTGTTCATTGCCTGCTTCTTTTTGGATATTGGTCAAATAGTTTTCGAGGACGGTTTCTAGTACAACTAAGATGATTGGATGTGCCATCAGTGGGCATCATTTTAAATTAAATGTACTGTTGAAGTCATAGTGAACGATTTTTCATTAACTTCCTACTATTCTGATGATTTTCAAGCGTCCTCCTTTTTACACTTTAAGAAAATTCAAAATAATGAATTCGAGTTACTTTTTAATCCCAGGTGTGTGAAAAAAGCAGGTAAGTTTTTCTCGCAATAACGATACGGTTTTTGTGCATTCAGCGTGTTGAGGACTGTCCTCTGCCCGATTCCCTCAATACTTGGAATAATACAAACTATGTCATTCTATCTATATCTATAATGGCGAAGCACAATGTTGAGCCATAGCCTCTCCCTTGTCAGGAGCCACTAGACCAAGTTAATTTAGTCACTTTATTTGTCCATAAAAATCATGAATGGCATGCGGTCAACACCACCAACTCAATGAGACATCTAGCAGGCAACTAAGGTATTACCAGGACGTTGAGGTCGGTAATTTTGCTTAGACGCATTTTTATTCAAGCTTAAGGATCTTTACGAGTATGAAAATCTTCAGAGACCCACGGCTTAAGGTCCCTCCCGGAGGACTTGATCCTCGGATTTTTTCCGCTCTAAAAAAATCCATCGACCCCGGACGGGTTTAAAACTGCGACCATCGGGACCAGAGGCAAGGAGCATAACCACTAGTCCACCGCGGCCGATTATGTCACTCTGTACACGCTAAAAAAATATTGTCTCAAACCTTGAACAGTCGTGAACTAAATTTATATAGTTCTAATCAATTATATGCATAAACAAGCTACAAGAAACATATTATCTATAATGCGCACAACTGCCTATATTCTCTATAAGTAAATTTAATTTTTTTAATATTTCGGAGATTTTTCATTTTTCTCAATAAAACTTTTGCATGCATTTTGTAAGCAATAAATTTAATTTTAGTAAAACTAATTAAACAAGTGAAATTGCATGCCCTTACCCTCAGTTTACATTGTGGATTATTGAAATATATATGCGGATGTTTGACATACTAACAAGAATCGCGTTTCAGAGGAACCTGATCCGTCAAAACATTCTTTACTTTTGCCTACCTCTTATACAAAAGAGTAGATAAGACTTTTCCATATTCATTCTATATAGTCTGGTTCTATAAAAACAAATCAAAATAAACAACATGTATAATATCCATGATCGAAAATTTGATTTTTTGCGCTATAAAATGATAATTTAGCCAACAGCGCGGCTCAGCATCGCGAGGAGTTTGGATAGGTACAATAAATAGCAACTGCAGGTTGAGAAAATCAGCTATGAAGTCCGGGTGTTTTAACATAAAGGTCACACGTCACCCCCATACTGGCTGTACTATCGTCAATCTCTGTCATTAACGCATAGTGATGTGAGACCAACATTCAGCTAAACCCAAGGATATGTTGCGGCATGGAGTTCTTTATTTTGGTCCTAGAAATTGCACTTAAAATCTACACTCATATTCCTTCCGTCATGTACATGTAAAGCTAAATGTTTGAAGTAAATGAGGCAGGCGAGGTGGAATATTCACAACAGAGTGTGGATCACGTGAGGGTACGACAAAACTGATCACACGCCGGAAATGGAATTTTCGATTCACAACACGCAAAATGTATGTATCATATTCATCACTAATGCAATTCACACATTGAACGCTTTGCTGCACTTACAGAACCGAACAGGAGACTGGGACATTATAGAAAAATGATAGGAACGCTAACACAAAAGCCAGCATACTTTAAGAACTTGTGACCTTCATCCGCAGAGTTTCTTACTCCTTCTTCAGGCACATTTCACTAAAATAACGGAGCAAAACTCTCATTAACAGTGTTCGTATGTTTTACCAACTTCGAAATCAACGTTTTAAAAATTGTTAATATTTTAGCTATCAAGGGAAGCCACACGGAGTGGCCACAGTTTAAATAATTCCAGTTCATTAAATGAAGCTAAAATTACTGCAAGTTTATTTTCATTAAACTGCTATTGCGATTATTATGTTTATTACACAGTTTTTTTTAAAGATCGAGATTAAAATTACTTCTTCTTTTTCATACGCATACAGGTCATAGCTCACCTATTTCCTCTTCCAGAAAGATACATTTTAAGAGCATGTCTACCTTCGGAAGAAAGCAAAGTCCTGGGGCACGTATCGTAGATTAACGGCACTTCAAAGAATCTCAAGCTTGAATTTGAGACGTTTGAGCAAAATTTGTCGTCCCTTTAATAACCGCATTTGAATTGCAACGCTAATGAATTGAGCTGTTAGAAAGCGTAGTTAAATAAAAGTGGTAACCTTCTCTGAGGAAAATCGTGAAATCTTCGAGTTATTTACGGAGAATTCGCACTAGCCTGAATCTATTTGAGGAGTTATTCAGTTGCTGCTGTGGTCTCGTTTCTAATTTTCGCTTCTCTACATTTGAACATCTTCCTCTTGTAGATCCTTTAAGTCATGTTCCTTCTGATTCCTGCATATCACGTTCTCCTTGATTTTCAGGAATCCGTTGTAATATTTGCAAGAAAAAATGTGCTATCAAGACATTTACATCTACAATTTTATTGTAAAGCGTCTGGATGCAAAAATTTGAAAAATCACAGTTCAATTAATGTAGGTTTTATTTATTTACATAGACTAGAGACGTGCCCTCTCTTTCACTGAAACAGGACAAACATAAATATGATACATTTTAATTAATAACCTTAATAACAATGAGCAACAAAAAGAAACTTTTTTGTCTCAGAAAGAAAAATTATGCGATTTTGATAGTATTTTTTCTCCTGAATTCAAATATGATATCGGTTTTTCTCCATCACGCAAGGTTTCCGAGAAACAGGAATTTATAATTTCAAACATTTTAATATTTTCTACATTCGTAACTATACAATATTCGAACATTCGGACTCGCCTAGAAAGTAAGAAATGACGATTTTCTGCTATATTTCGCCTGTGGAGCATCCCCCTTGATGGTCCAACAATAATCGGCCAGCAAATTAGGATTTAATTTTCCTTGATATCTCTTTTCCATAGCTGAAATCTCCTGATGAAAGTGTTCCCCGTTTTATTTTACAATGGACAAAAGGACGAAAAAACGTTTATTAAAAATAATTATTTAAATCCATTAGATGTAATTGAAATAAAAAAAACTGTGGGTGATGGAGAAATTCCGAATACATATTTGAAAACACGATAAAAACTGCATTAAATACGACTATTGGTACTCATGAGACAAAAATCATGCTGGCCAGTGTAATTAGAATATTACGTAAAAAATAAATGTTTTATCTTGTCGCCCCCACGTCTCTCAAAAATGTTAAACTAAAAATATGCCTATTCTTACGATCATATGAAGGTGAATAAGAAAGTAAGGAATTTTTTTTTTTTTTGCGGCTAGGATACTCAAATTTCACCGAGATACAGCTCGAAATTTTCACTACAGAACACATTTTTGTTTTTCAAATGCAGCTCTAGCGAGAGAAGCGTGAACTACGCAACACATATTTCGCACATATTACTGTGTTCAACGTGTGCCCGACTGCGAAATGCAGTACGAATTTTGTGGGCTAAAGGACTTGCGCTAGTTCGAGTCCCAATGCGGGAAGAAATTTTCTCGTGGAATTTCGGCCAGTATGGGACCGGTGTCCACCCCAGCTTCGTGAGGCATTTGGGTAGCTACAATAAGTAGTGACTCCAGGTTCAGAAACCAGCAATAACGGCTGAGGGACCCGATATGCTGACCACATGTCACACTACATTGGCTTATGAACGTCTACCTCTGTGATTAACACATGTGGACATGAGGCCAGCAGCCGGCTGGTATGCCAAGGGCCTTCTAGATCTGTCGCGCTTGGAGTTTTTTTCATCAAAGAACATAACCCGTGTGAAATTCACAGGGACATTTTTCTGGGGTGTATGGGGGAGACTGTATGAACTACAGCGACGTCTCCAATTGGTGCACTTTCTTCAAGGACGGCCGTGAAAATATTGTGATTCGCCACTTTCCGGGTTGCCGGTTACAGTTGCAACTTCGCGGAAAATTTTAGTGACTGGTGGACTCAACTGCGAATCTTACCTGAACAGCTCTACATTTCATATGGTGCATGACACATTGAAATTTCGTAAAGTTAGGGCCCATTGGCCGCTAAGAACCTGCAGACGACAACAAGTGCCAGCGAATGATGACATATGCTTAACGCTACAGAAGGGCATGAAATTCTGAAAGGAATTGTCACTAATGATGTATCTTAGGCGTATTACTACCGAAACAAACCAGACCTCTATAGAGCGGAAACGTGCTGCTCTCCAGTGAAGGAAAAACTCAAAGTGGCGCAAACACTTGATGACAGTGTTCTGTGTTGTGATGGTGTTTTATTGGCTTACTTAACACAGGATCACTGTTAATGCTGCAGCCTACATTCAAAATATGGTAGATTTACGTGAGAAATGCCATAACACGAATGCTGACGATGTCAAACTTCTTCATGAAAATACTCGCCTCTAAGTTGTAGCTACCGTCCGTAAAACAAAAATCAATAAATTTGTTTGGGGGATGCTTCAGCATCTACTATAGAGTACAGACTTTGCACCATCAGACTTTCGTCGTTTCAGTTCTATTAAGACATTTCTGGCCGGTCATCGGTTTGACACAAATGCAGAAGTGCGATCAGCTGTCCGTAGATGGCTGTACTCCAACCGAATGGAATTCTATGAAAGTTGATGAAGGTGTAGGAAAGTAGTTAAAATATGTGAGTTAATTTGTGTTATTTTAACTAAAATATTGTGCGATACATTCTGATCCACTCTCATATGCGGATGCAAAATGTGGTATCTGCTTCAAGAGAGGTGAAAATATTCAATTTGAGAATGAAGAGCTTAGAAATTGTTTTGGATCAAAGAGAAACGAACAACAGGTACATGGAGAAAACAACATAAGAGTACAGTATGTTATATGATTTTTATGGGAAACCGAGCATAATAAAAATAATTCTTTCTTCTTCTTCTTCTTCCTTCCAAGTATTAGGCCAAGGCCTGTTACGATCCTATAGAAAATTTTCCCTCCAGCGTTTCATAGGACGGCCCAGTGATCTTCGTCCTCTTGGTATATAATTATAAACAGCTTTGGGGAATTTCCCGGAAGGATCAAACTAATAAAAATAATTAAGTCTCGTAAACTCCGGTGGGCAGGAGATATGACACAAATGGACAATGAAACATGAGCATAGAAACTTACTGTAGGAAAACGAGAGGGGATGTGACAGCACATAAGTCAAAAATAATATGAGAGAATTATATTAATCATGGTTTGAGGGAGGTAAATTATACACGGAATGATTAGAAAACATTGGCTCAGAATAGGGATATATGGAAAGCTTACGTCAGTCGCTGCAAACAATAATAATAATTCTATAATAGAAAATATATTATACTATTAAATTAAACAATTTGCAGGCATGAACCTCCGGGTTCGAAAGTGGCAGTTGAGTTAGTTGATAAAATAGAAGTAAAACAAGTTAAATTACTACTGACATTTTTTAAACGAGGTGTTAAGTATAGGCTAACCAATATGACTGGGGCAACACACAAACTATCGAAAAAGGGTGCTATTTTAAGGCTATGTATAATTACCTTGTATTCATGTATAAAGTGCATCAGAATTAACTAGAATATTTAGGTAGCCTAATTCGGTTGTCGACCCACAAATTGAACTACACGACAGGGCGATATTAAGGAGTCATTGCAGGAAATTGCTTCTCTAAAGGTCGTGTACTAATTATAGGTTTCAGGTCATTTCAGTGTGACCTATTAACTATCTGACTCCAGTCGCCTTCAAAATGACGGGGCATCTGCACCCTCCTTCAATTCCAGTAAAATATCGACAAACGGCACTCAATTTAATAACCAAGTCCATAGATGAGAAGAGAAAATATATTTTAATACATATAATATATACTTCATACCTAAGTGGAAATATGACAAAATTTTATATTTGTATTTGAAGGGTATTTTGAAACCCTTTACGTCTGGCACTCATTTTCGTTATAGGCTGAATTCACCCCAGGTCTATAATGCCGCCGAAACGTTATAGGCCATCTTAAAAATTCTGACTATGTCGGGAATCGAACCTATGACCTACCGACCAGTAGCATTTGCCATAACCCACTACGCTAGGGGCGTGCCCAATATCTGTTCTAGGTTTATATGTTAAAGCAGAATTGTTGCATCCTTTTTCTATATATCATTTTACTAATGCAAATCTGATAATAATTTGTAAGAAAAATTCTCGTGTTAATTTATGGCTATAGATTTATTAAAAATTAGCTGAAAATTAGACATAAATTTATTAAAACAGAGCATGGAAAAACATGTACTTTAGAAACGTTAGGGTCATTTTACGTAACGTAGTCATATTTTAATTGCACCTTTTAATATCTCACACTTTATAAATGAGGAACTGAAACAAATTTTAAATTAAAAAAGAGCGTATATGTCATAAAGACGTCGCCCTCCATAGCTTATAAATTAAGTATGAAATAATATTGTGAATACTTATGTTTTCATAATTATTTAATCCACAAAACGTTTATAAAATAAATTAATCCAAAAATTATTAACTTATCCGCTAGATATTTCAAAATTACTAATACTTTGTAACGAATTTCATTTTTGTGTTTGACTAAAATTACATTCGTTATGATGTTAAAAAAATGATACAACCTACAGCAGAGGAGTTAAGAAACGTTGGATTTTATGTTTTGGGAGCTGATTCCTTACAAAATAGCGATATTAAAAACAAAACTTCAATTGCTATTGCTTTATGTATGATTGTAGTCCTTCACGGCCGGTATCTTGCCTCTTATTAAGTTAGTCTTCCGGGCTGAATGGCCGTGGTCAGTACAGTCGACAGTTGTGGAGTTCACAGAGGGCACGCAGAATCTCCTGAAGATGTCTACCGCAGTTGCAAATGAAACGTCGAGTTTCTCAACCACGGCGATTTAGCCCGGAAGACCGACTTAACAAGAGTTTTACTATAACTGTAGGCTTTCACGGCCGGCGTCTTGATCCCTGTTAGGTTCGTCTTCCGGGCATATAGGCCGTGGTCCAGTCGTTCTTCTACTCGACGTTTCGTCTACTGCTGCGGTAGACATCTTCAGGAGATACTGCGTGCTCTCTGTGAACTCCTCAACAGTCGGCTGCAGACTGGCTGGTCGTTGGAAACTCCCTCCCTATTTATAGGCACGCCCCTGGTGGAGAGGCGGTTTTCTGCGCGGTCCGTGTTGCGTGCTGTTTTGTCCAGGCTGTCGCTAGCAGAAGTCATAGGCTTCGTTGTCGTATTGTGCAGTGCCGGGATCCAGATTTTGTTTATCTTCATGGTTTCTTCTTTTTTGTTAAAGGAATTTTTGTGTTTATATATTTCAATGGCTTCTCTGTACAGTCTGGTGTAATAATGTGATGTTTGGGACAATACCTGTGTTTCTTCGAATCTATTATATGTTCTTGGTTGTTCATCCAGTGTTCCCTACGGCTGATTTTTCCTTTTGTTTTAGTCTGCAATGCCTCTTGTGTTCTTGCAATCTTGTGGTAACCATTCTTTTTGTTGTGCCGATATAAACCTGTCCACAACTGCAAGGGATGCGATATATACCGGCAGTACTTAACGGATCTCTTGTATCTTTGGCTGGGCGCAGTATATTGCTGATTTTTTGTGTTGGCTTGTAGGTTGTAGATATGTTATATTTATTTAATATTCGACCAATTCTCTCCGTTATAGTCTTGATATATGGTAGGTACACCTTACCCTTTGCCTCCTCCTTGTTCCCGTTTTCGATTTGTATTTATTGGGATTTATGGCTCGGCGAAAATCTGTTTTGCTGTATCCATTGGATTGAAACGCTGCTTGGAGATGATTAATTTCTTCTTGTAGATACTGTGGTTCCGAAATCCTTTTGGCTCGTTCCACCAGGGTTTTAATTATTCCGCGTTTTTGTCTGGGATGATGGTTGGACCGCTTATGTAGGTAACACCTAAAACAGTACCTATTGAAGACATCATAGCCAATGTAGAAGCCGGAATAAGGCAGCTGCCTATTCATCAGAGTGAGGAAATACGGGGCGAAGTGTCTCGCATTCTCCGTAAAACCAAACCACCGTTGAGTAATTTATCACGAAAAGAAAAAGTAGCTTTACATAATCTAAACGAAGACAAAGACATCATCGTTCTTCCTGCAGATAAAGGAAATGCCACCGTCATCATGGAAACAGAACAATACAACCAGAAAATGCAACAGCTTTTAGATCCAGAGACATACAAGATTCTTAAAACTGATCCTACAGCAAGAGTTCTACGTAAATCCAATAAACTTATCAAGAGCTCCACACTTGATGAAGACACTAAACGAGGATTGTACAAATCAGAAGCACTGCCACCAAGATTGTATGGATTACCAAAGATACACAAGGAAGGAACACCACTCAGGACCTATTGTTCGGCCATTGGATCACCTACATATGAACTCGCCAAGTTTCTCGCCTCACTATTGAAACCGTATATTGGAAAAACTGACACGTTTGTAAAAGACTCCACGCACTTCATAGAAAAAATAGACGCTCTGAAACTCAAGCCAAACGATAAAATAATGAGCTTCGATGTGGTTTCTTTATTTACTAAGATACCTATACCAGACACTATGACATACTTGCAAGAACTCTTTCCCCCAGACATAGTTAGCGCTGTATAACATATGCCTCACAGAAACGTATTTCCAATGGGGAGGAATATTCTACGAGCAAATAGATGGCGTGGCCATGGGAAGTCCATTAAGCCCCGTAATAGCCAATTTTTACATGGAACAATTTGAAAAACAGGCCTTGGAGAATGCTACACTAAGACCTTCAGTTTGGCTGAGATATGTGGATGACACATTCGTCATTTGGGAGCATGGTGAAGAAGAACTTGATAACTTCAGGCAACATTTAAATGGCATTTGTCCCAGCATCCAATTCACCCTGGAAAGAGAAGAGAACAACAGTCTACCGTTTTTGGATGTTTTAGTAATTCGAAACCAAGACATGACACTTGGACACAAGGTATACAGGAAAAAGACTCACACAGACAGATACCTACATAAGCGGTCCAACCATCATCCCAGACAAAAACGCGGAATAATTAAAACCCTGGTGGAACGAGCCAAAAGGATTTCGGAACCACAGTATCTACAAGAAGAAATTAATCATCTCCAAGCAGCGTTTCAATCCAATGGATACAGCAAAACAGATTTTCGCCGAGCCATAAATCCCAATAAATACAAATCCGAAAACGGGAACAAGGAGGAGGCAAAGGGTAAGGTGTACCTACCATATATCAAGACTATAACGGAGAGAATTGGTCGAATATTAAATAAATATAACATATCTACAACCTACAAGCCAACACAAAAAATCAGCAATATACTGCGCCCAGCCAAAGATACAAGAGATCCGTTAAGTACTGCCGGTATATATCGCATCCCTTGCAGTTGTGAACAGGTTTATATCGGCACAACAAAAAGAATGGTTACCACAAGATTGCAAGAACACAAGAGGCATTGCAGACTAAAACAAAAGGAAAAATCAGCCGTAGCGGAACACTGGATGAACAACCAAGAACATATAATAAGATTCGAAGAAACACAGGTATTGTCCCAAACATCACATTATTACACCAGACTGTACAGAGAAGCCATTGAAATATATAAACACAAAATTCCTTTAACAAAAAAGAAGAAACCATGAAGATAAACAAAATCTGGATCCCGGCACTGCACAATACGACAACGAAGCCTATGACTTCTGCTAGCGACAGCCTGGACAAAACAGCACGCAACACGGACCGCGCAGAAAACCGCCTCTCCACCAGGGGCGTGCCTATAAATAGGGAGGGAGTTTCCAACGACCAGCCAGTCTGCAGCCGACTGTTGAGGAGTTCACAGAGAGCACGCAGTATCTCCTGAAGATGTCTACCGCAGCAGTAGACGAAACGTCGAGTAGAAGAACGACTGGACCACGGCCTATATGCCCGGAAGACGAACCTAACAGGGATCAAGAGTTTTACTGTTTTAATTCTCACTGATTAAGAATTTTTGTTCATTTATAATTTTTCGTCCAACTCATTTTTAATTATATATAAATATTAATTTCATTTTCAGAACAAAACAGTAAAATACAAATCCAATAAATTCATTTATCCTTACTTTTGTATTAAAAAAAATTGATCCGTTCTTTTATAATGTGTATTTATTTATTTATTTAGCATATCCATATTAAATATTTTTCTGCGCCCAATTATTATTATTATTATTATTATTATTATTATTATTATTCTCCGCCATATTTCTCTGTCATTCCAATCTCCATCGTCAAATCTTTTTTTCCCTCTTGCTGCTTAAAACAGCATCAATCCGCGTTATTTTTGGTCTTCTTCTACAAGGTAACACATATTCTAATTTTTTTTCTTGGGAATCTGTCTTTTGTTTTTCTTTTTACAAATCTACATTTTAATTTTTTTTTATTTAAGGAAATTCACAATCGAAGTTTGAACATTCATCTTCCATTTAGTTGCACTGCTTTTTATTGTATCTATTCTAAAACTTCCAGCTGAACGGTTCCAAAAATGCATTCCTGCAAAATTGAATTTAATTATTATTGTTGATTTTATTTCCCATCTTCCTGCACCGTATCCCTATTGTATCAATTTTGTTTTGTTTTTATTTTGGAACTTACATTCTGAAGAACTAAAAGTAATGAAATGTTTGATAATATAAGAGATGAAAAAGTAGAGATAAATTATGACGTTTGTTATTATGATGGAATAATCCATTACAAATACAGGGCATTTGGTATTCCTTTAAAGCAGTATTTGCACGTCTACAGCATGGGTGGGCCCTATACAGAATATTTCAATGCAAATTTATCGTAACTTTCATTTAAAAATCTTAATAGAGACAGGAGGTGTGATGACGTCAGCTGGCAGATGTCGCTAACAACAATAGGTGACAACAATGTGAGACCACACCCATTCTGCTATGAGAGTTTTAACCGCTGCGCTGAGCGGAGATGTACAGTATGGACCAGGACTTTCACATCGACGATTTGAATTGAGCGGACAATAAAAAGATATCTCAACGGGAACTGGGGATATCACGCATCGCTGAATTTCAAATGGATTCCTTGTGCAACCCAATTATCACTAATTCCACAGCGGTTTGGTCTCTATAAGCCATTTGCAAATCCAACATTTTACTCAGCATCAACTTTTATAGTGACTGATTCACTATATCCACTCATATAGTTGTTTCAGCTGACGGCAAATTTCTTGCATAGAGAGTTGGACCAGCGATCCCAATCTTTTTCGACTCGCCAACCCCTTCCACAACGATCTCAGTTGGGTGAACCACCGATTTTTAAATATACTGTACACACAGTAAAGATGTATAAAATTTAATTCCTAGCAAAAGGTGTAATAACCTTAAATTAACTTAACCCTTAAAACCTAAAATTGCTCTAGTTACGGCTTAAAATTTAAAGCTACACAACGTATAGGCCTAGTTGTAGCGAAATCAAGTGCATTCCTAACGTTGTTTCATAACTGTAAACTCAGGCATTCGCGGTAAATATTAATATATTGTGGAAATAATGTGATGTTACATATATGTATGAAGGGGCATTATAGGGTTAATTTAATTTTAAAATAATAATAATAATGATAATAATAATAATAATAATTATTATTATTATTATTATTATTATTATTATTAACATCATCATCACAATGCTGCAGAAATGAAGGAAACAATAATAGACCTAACCTCGAAACCCGTCATTATGGAAACGTTTTGGCGAACCCCTTGAAATATTCTGCGAACCCCCTGGGGATTCGCGAACAACAGGTTTGGAAATGATATGTAAGACAATAGCAAAGAGTTTGCTGTGTGGCAACGATCATATAAATTTATTTATAACTTGCTAATACTCGGCGTGCGTTGCTACTCCAAATAAATGAAATGTGTTTTTATATTTAGTTTAACAATGATAACATTCAAATATATACTTTCTATGGTCAGTGCTGTCGTCCTCAACATGTGAACAGATGTGTGTGCTTTTCTTTTCCTGGAGTTATGGACAACACTACATCAAGAACTACATCATCGAGAACATCTCAACAAATGGTGAACTATACCTGCTGTTGTTGGAATAGATTCTGAAAGGCCTTCAGGAAAGCAAAAGCACATACATCTTTTTATAAGATGAGGACGACGGCACTGACCAAATAAGGTACACATTTGAATTTTATCATATGACTAACCATCTCAACAGTTTTAAACATTCACAGTCGAGTCTACGACAAGGGAACATCACTTAGAAGCACTCGCCACTGAAGATGTCCTCCGCAATTGAGGGAGGAACGTTTGGAAGAAACACCAATTACAGACCACGGCCACATAGCCCGGAATCTTTTAACAAAATGATTACTGGCCGTGAAAGCCTGCATTCCACAATAAATAATATTTGTAATAATAAAGGAGTTTACAAATTAACGTGTAAAGACTGCAACAAATTCTATATAGGAAGAACCAGCAGGAATTGTAATATTAGATTAAAAAAACACTTTAGAGACTTTAATTATGCAGAAGGAAAACCAAGTTATGCTAAACATATTATTCACGCAGGATATCGCATGGGTTAGATATTGACAACACTCTCACAATACTACACAAAGAGAGCAATCCAACAAAAATAAACGTACAGGAAGAGAATGAATTTTTTAAAGAAACCAACAACACGTTTTTAAATGAGAACACACCCAGTACATTCAATCTTCACTAGTGTACCAGTATTGCATTCAGGGTCAGTTAGTTACAGGCCTATCTACTGCTCCTTCTGCTGATGATGGGTATATTCCCGAAAGGCCTACAATAATTAGCATATACAGATGAGGAGACGAACCTATTGGGTAACAATTTTATAGGTTTATATTACAATTTTAATTTTACAATTAAGGATAAGGGTAAAATAACTCAACCAAGAAATAAAATTGGACTAGGAATCGAAGCTGAGTCCACTACGTTAGAGGTAATGTTATTTTTGTTATAGTCTGACATTATTGGTCTAGAGAACCGGTTAATTTGTGAAGTTCAAGGTAGTGTTTTATTGAGTTGAAGGAAAATCAGAAACAAGTGAGATATAATAATAAACAAGAGGCCCAAGAGAGCAATCCAGTGCCAGCAGGTAACATTCTGAACCCATAAAAACGCTGCCGAGACTAAGATTAACCTTTAAAATCTCGCTGCCATCAAAAATTATGAGTATAAGATACGGAACTCTTAATGCTGCATGATACTCGCTCCACATCTTAATCCCTTCAAGGTAAAAAAAAAAAGTTGTAAATTATTAAGAAAGCCACACCAGTCACAGGCCCACTTCTCGTGTTTAAGTCAGTTTAAAGACACTTTCATATCATCTGCCAATAACATTTACATTTTGAATCAATTGCTTGTGTGTTTACTTGATGAAAATTCAAGATGATGATTATTTATTTTAAAAAAACTAGCACAGTTTTATATGATTTTTCACAAATATTTATTCTATTAAACATTCGTTATAGTTGTGTTAACGAATATATTCGTCTGAAGAAGATACAGTGTATTAAAACAGCTGTTACGAATGTTGATTAAAATAAGTATTTATGAAAATCATATAAAACTTTTATAGTTTTATTTAGTAAATTTACATTTTCTGAGTGAGATTGCTCAAGTCGTAGCTTTTGAGACTCCTATTCCAAAAATCCCGGGTTCAAAATTCGATGTCGTCCAACCTGAGATATTTTTAGCGAATTTCGAAGCAACGTAGCTTTTGAAGTTACTTTCATGAAACGATTTTGGAAAAAAAAAATCATCAACCCTACCTAGTACACACCGAAAATATCAATGACTCTCTCTCCCTCTGTATATATATATATATATATATATATGTGTGTGTGTGTGTGTGTGTTAATGCTCGAGCGGTCGCTATTTTTTTAATTCTTCGGAATCGAACCAAACTCGGCATACAGCAATTAATTAGAAAAAAACTAAGGTAGAATTCATCAACGAGCAAAATCTGACCATTAGGAATGATCTATAATTTTAAATCGCTATATCAGACGCAATTTTAAGTTTTTGGGAACGAGACTCACAAGGAAATTGAACCACTGCATGCCGAAACCTACCTTGAAATTTCTCCCATAGAAGCGTTGTGATGTACGAAGGTCGTGTCCAAAAAATTATCTGCCGTTACAAAGTTCAAGGCATAGAAATCGAAGCCAGAATCCAGCAATGACAGCCCACTGTACGGAGCAGATGTACACTTAGCGACAAAAAGAATGGGCTGACTCTTGATCTCGAATATTTTAAGTTCCAACGCGCGATTCACACGAGTAAATTAATTGCACAGTAGAGATAGAATACGTTTCCCTTCTTCATTTGAAGAGTATTCTTTCAAGCGCCATTGGCCAGCTTACATTTAGCTCAGTGTTTAGTGGCTTGGTCCGTATGCAAAATATCACAGGTTCGATTCCCGATGAGGTTAATTTTTTAATTGCTAAAATGCTTTCTATTTTATTCTGTCTGTCCATTCTTAAAGAAAAACGTACTAACTATTCGGAAGTACTACTATTTTTAATATTTATTTATAAACAGGTTTACAATGTAACAAAACATTTTCCTGTGCCCAAAGGTTTTTTTAATTTTTACCTTCTTTCACCATTGTTCTCTATTTTCACATCCCAATACTTCCAGATCTAGCTTCCTCATACCTCTTCTTACATCATCCATCCATTTAAATCTAGGTAGACATCTCTTTCCTTTCGCAGGTGGAATCCATTCCAAAGCTTGGCTGGGTAATATTTTCTTTGGCATCCAACGTGTATGACCATGCCATTCTAGTGTCTGTATCTCACAAAATCTAATATTGAATTTTGGACTTTCATTTTTGTCTGATGATTGTATTTCCGATTTTTTTTCCAATTTAGAATGTCCAATTGAGCGTCTAGAACAATCCATTTCAGTATACATAAACTTTAAACTCAAATGTTTATTCAACTGCGAATTTCTGCACCGTATGTTAGCGTGCTTCGAATTATGGATTTATAAATTTATAATTTATATGTTCTTATCCCGAGAACAGAATACCAAAAGCAGCATACAGCTATTCACCACGAGGAAGAAGAAGTTTGGGAAGACCAAAGATAAGATGGAAACAGCAGCAATTTGGAGCCGGAACAGGCTAGTAAATAAGCCTAAACCGTGGTGAAGAAGTTATAAAACAGACTTTTTTGGACACGACTTTTGTACATCACAACGCTTCTCTGGAAGAAATAGCAAGATGGGTGTCTGGTTGCAATGGTTGACAGTTCAGTCGTCAGTATACGTCATTGAAATGAAACAAGAAATACATTATTAAAAAATCAGCAAATTCAAACCATTAGGAGTGGGGATTTACCTGAAAGCCGCAGTTTAAATCAATACTAATAAAATTGAAATAGATATATACAGAAAACCAACAACTAATATGCTTGCAATTAACAATAAATCAAGACATCCGTACCAACAAAAAATCAGCATATTCAAGAGCCTAATTAATAGAACGCTAAAACTGCCATTAAACAAAATTAATTACAATAAGGAATTGCGGTACAAAAAATGGCTAAAAACAATGGATATAACAGCAAAATTATAGAGAAACTTGTAAGAAAACAAAAACGGAGAACCGATATAAATAAAATAACAAAACTAGAAAGAGAAACGGATATTAATAATACATGGATTATACTAACTTACACAGGCCACGAAACCATAAAATTGGCAAAAACATTAAGATAAATAAATAAAAACTTAAACATAGCCTACAAAACTTATAATAAACTAAATAATGTAATAAGTAACAAAATACAAAAACACAATAAATTTAATGGCAAGGGTGTATATAAATTAACATGCAAAGACTGTGACAAGTTCTATATAGGTAGAACGAAAAGAAGCTTCAACATAAGATTTAAAGAACATCGTAACGATTTCGTATACGCATGTGGAAAGTCTAATTACCCTAACCACATAATAAACGCCGGCCATAGAATGAACTCAATAGAAGACACCCTTACAATAGTACACAAAGAGGGAAATCCAACTAGAATCAACATATTGGAAGACCTGGAAATTATCAAGGTAATAGACAACAAGCTTATAATAAATGAAAGCACTCCCTGACTAAACAACCCACTATACGATATTGTCAGGAAGAAGCTTTAGTCACGACAAAGCCACATTAGGACCAGCAGCATCAAACATCAACCTGGATGCTGTAGCGAAGAATTAACTGCTGAAGATGGGACGGATGTCCTGAAAGGCCTACAGGCATAAAGATCACATATTTTAAAAGTTGAGGACGACGGATTTTACCTAAGAAAGTATTTTAACTTATTTTATTTTACGCAATTTAAATATCTCGCTCTAGCATTCAATGTATTTGTTTTCTCACAAGGTAACTGGATATATACGATTTTATTAGCAAAAGAAGCAAATATTCTATAAGCCAGCAAAAAACACAATTTCGACTTGCAGAAGAATTAACTTAGTTTAAGCATTTCCTGCGTGACGGACATTTATTTTTTTTAGCAGCTCTGACAATGTTTCACAACATTCTCTTGCGCCGAATGAATCTACTGTCATTCTCCTCCACACATTTCTGTCATTCCAATCTGCATTTTCCAATTATTTTCCCCTTATGACGCTTAAAACACTACCAATCCACGTTATTTTAACTAATTTTTAAACAATGTTTCATCCAACTTTTGAGGTAAGATGAAGAAAATGAAAAACACGCCTTTTCGTGAGTGTGTTTATCTTCCGTGGCTTCTAGATGCCCCAATATTTCATTCACATTTTTAAAATTGATGTATCACATTTGACCAAAATGTAAAAGCAGATGTCAAATTAAGTCAATTACCTGATTCCCCCGTTGAGGACATTTGACACCTCTTACGTTGGGTGTTTGCAAACCTAGGTAGAACAATATATACTGCCACGTGGTGTTATCTTAGAAATCTATCTAAATATACGTAGTATTAAAAAAATTATACCTAAAATATATCAGTTATTCATTTATATGAGTACTTTCAAGAATATATGAGAAATATAGCATTTTTTAAGTCGATCTTCACTGTTTATTGTAGCACCAAACTAACAATACTGGATATTGCAAGTTATTTTCCTTGTTTGACATTTGGCGCCTATCTACATGATGCAAAATTTAGATTAGCATTTATGAAGATCTGGTTTCAAAGCCTTTTGTTGTAAAACATATAATCTCTGATAGGACTGATGGCGTTTACATTTTTCTTTCATAATAAAGTTATATTTAAAGATTTGCGCCAAACGTTTGGGTACATTTACTTCACGAGTCAGTACAATATATGGCATAAAAATCTATTTTTTAAAGTGACGAGAGCCGGTTGATGTATAACATCGTCCAATTATTCTTTCCTTTTTAATAATTATAAGCAAAATTAAGTTTACAAAACCCTCTGACTAAGTCTGTACTAATTTACGGAAATGAGACACGCAAAAATTATGAAAAACTTCTTAGCATTTTCGAAAGGAGAATTTTCAGAGTCACATTTGACCCAATAAATAACGATGGATAATGGTATATTAGTTATGACAAGGACCTGTATGATGTACATAAATATTTGGATATTGTCACAATATTAAAGTCCAAAGACATAATTGTAGGTAAGGCACGTAATAATATGTAATGTTCAATTAACTTTATATAAAGTATATATTGTACCTGTGGAAGGTAAAATATCCAAGGAAGACCCAAACCTAGATGGGATGATTGAATAATTTGAATAATAAATTATGTACAAGAGCTAAGGGTAAGCGCAATTGAGAATCTTCGCCCGAATTTTAGAAGGAACAGTAACCCAAAGAAGGCTGTTGTGCCAACTATGATTACATATCATCATCATCATCATGAACATTTTAATAGGATCTGTCACCTGTATTTTATTTTGGTGAATCCATCTACGTCTTGGCCTTACCAAATCTCTCTTTCCCTGAGGTGGTTGATAATGTAGAGATAGTTTGGGTAATATTCTACTTTCCATCCTCAAAACACGTTGTTTCCAATTTTGTTGATATTTTGTTATATCATTTAATATGTTTTCTACTTTCAATTTTTTTTCTGATATAAATATTTATTTGATGATCTAACCTTGTAAATCCAAGATGTGGACTCAAAAATCTCATATTCGCTGCTTCCAATTTATTTTTATCTCTCTGATTCAGGACCCAAACTTCATTTCCATATTTAAGTGCTGGTTTTGAAATAATATTATGTAATCTTAATTTGGTTAATTAATTTTAATTATGCCATTTAATTTATTACATTTTTTTCTAATTTTACATCTATATCCCTTTTATTTTCTGAAATTATGTGTCTAAGATAATTAAAATTACATATTTGTTTTATTATATGGCCATCGTCATCATCGTCATCCTTGTCATTATCATCATCATTCTTCACCGCTGTGGAAAGCAACGGAAAGTTGCCACACCTACAATTCACTAGTAAAGCTGCAAACCATAGCATGCAAATGCTATGATTGCAGTGAAAGACCTGCCCTCGGGCAGAATTACTATAGGTGGATATGTGTGTATATATATATATGTTTGTGGGTGTATATATATATATATATATATATGTTTGTGTGTGTATATATATATAGGCTATATTCAGCCGGATATAGGCCGCACCCTAAAAATTCGGGATATATTTGCTTCATCCTTTCTTTTACCGTAACATGAAAAATATGTTATGTTCAAATTTTGAGAGTACAGTGCTTATTGGACACGCTACACGAAGATTAAAAATCTCATTTCAATTTGTTTACCATGTGATTCATTTAGTGCATTCACAAAAGGTAGTAATTACGTAGAAATACAGAGAGGCAACGTTAGGGGAAGAATCAAATGAGTTGAAAAAGTTCAATATAATGTGGCAATGGATATAATTATAATGTGCATCCCCTCTCGAGGGTGTGTGCCAAGCTGTTGGATCGTACCTTATATCGATTAATTCTCCCTTCACCAATATCCGAAAAGATACTGCAATATACTCTAGACTTTTCAACTTCATATTAGAATTCAATATTAAAGAACATGATAACATATGAAGACTTACAATGCTCAAACAGTAAAGCAATTGTCTTTCCTCTTCCACGCGTGGTCTACAATATTAAACGTTTGTTAATTAGAAGTAGAAGCGTCAATGAATAATATTTCATTACTTCCGTTAGTATTAATCTCTCCCTTTGTACGAGTAAGCAGTTTTATGTACCCACGCCACCCGGGAATTGTCAGGAAGGGATTTTACACTATGGAACACAAATATACCTTTCTGATCACACAAATGGCATGCCGGGCCTCCAAAGATGAGTGGTCGCCTCAATGCCAGGTCCATCTCCGACACAACGCGATCATTTAAGACAAGACATATTACTGATTGAGAATAAACAAGGCTAATAGGTTGTGGAAGATTACTATGTCCAAATGTTATTCGCGGAATATTGTTATGGTGCACAGTATAATAAGCTTAAGTAAAAAGAAAGAATGCAGGATGGAAAAGTACCAAAGGCCGTCTATGCATGAAAAATAGAAAGAAGGCACAGAAAAGGACGACCACGAACAACCTGGAAGAGCAACATTCAAAAATTTATATTTATTTATTTTTTTAGTTCATGTTAATTACTAAGATTGGTTGGAGAAACCCCTCAATGATGAGGAAAATTCTCAAAATAATAAAAAATAAAAAGAAAACCAAACTTTCCAGGACAATCAAAGTAAACTTCAAGGTTATCTCTAAAAAAGTTTGTTCGTCTAGATATTCTGTGTTTTGGAATATAAAAAAATATTTTAAAACACAGAATATCTAGTCAAAGATACTACTGTATATAAAAAATAAATATTCTAAAGCACAAAATTCCTAGTCGAACATACTTTTTTTAGAGATCACCTTGAAGTTTATTTCCTTGTTCTGAAATTATTGTTCTTTTTATTTAAGCCCATCATACCGCTCACCATAGATTAGGCCTTAAATTTTGCTGACTTTTTTACGGGCAAGAAAGAACCCCCAAAAAATCTGAACTGAAAATACTTTTCCCGATCGGAATCGAAATCGGCCTCTCTACGTCTGACACATCAGACACATAAAAAAATAATATTACCTTCCATTTAACCTCTCACCTTATATGTATTGTTTACATGTCACACGCCATCCGGACCTTACAGTAACATAACCTATAGGGAGAGGGATTTTAAACCAAGGATTACACACATTATTTTTTGACATGCAAAGACATGGAGGACCTCCCCGAATGAGTGATCAGCTCAATGTTAGGGACAACACAGCATGAAGACGAAACACCCACTTATACAGACATTCATACTGAAATGGCGAATATAATAATGCTGATTCTGATAGCCAGATGATATTGAGGACCGAATGGGTCTTAAAGTTTACTGACATTTGTTTCACGTGTGAGGAAAAACCAGGAAACTTGTTCAGAGCGGGATCGAACATCGGGCTCGCTGCATCAGAGACAGCGATGTCACCCCGATATCACAGCGGTGGGCCAATAAATAACACTGGTCAACATGATTTTTGTCTCATGAGTACCAATAGTTGTACTTAATGCAGTTTTTTATCGTGTTTTCAAATATGTATTCGGAATTTCTACATCACCCACAGTTTTTTTTATTTAAATTTCAATTAATTTTTTTAAATAATTATTTTTTAATAAACGTTTCTTCGTCCATTTGTCCATTGTAAAACAAAACCAAATGAGTTAACTCAGGAGATTTCACCTATGGAAAAGAGATATCAAGGCAAATGGAATCCTAATATGCTGGCCGATTATTGTTGGACCATCAAGAGGGATGCTCCACAGGCGAAATATAGCACAAAATCGTCATTTCTTACTTTCTAGGTGAGTCCGAATGTTCGAATATTGTATAGTTACGAATGTAGAAAATATTTAAGTGTTTTAAATTATAAATTCCTATCTCTCGGAAACCTTGAGTGATGGAGAAAAACCGATTTGAATTCAGGAGAAAAAATACTATCAGAATCACATATTTTTCTTTCTGAGACAAAAGAAAAAGTTTATTTTTTGTTGCTGAGTGTAGTATAACATTTTACAATATCTTCTTAATAAGGCGCTACAGCTTCGATTGGAGAATGCCTTTGACCTTCGCAACGAGTTCTTTCCACACTTTTCTATTGTGCACACTTTTGTGACAAATTTTTATCTTCATCAATTTTATATCACTTACATCATCATCTTCCCACCTTTTTTTGGGTCATCCAATATATTTAGGGATTAATGACTTCCATTTCTAGATTTTTTTTTACGATCCTTTCATCATCCATTCTATATACGTGACCAATCCAGCTTAATCCCTGTCCTTATATTTTACAATATGAAGTCCTTCTTCAACTCAATTAGACCTGGTTTAAAACGCTAGGAAGTCTGTACTATATAATACGTTAGAAATAAATAAACTTCTGTTGATAACAGAAGAAGTTCCGGAAGGGCTGCCGTTTTAAACACATTTTAGTCATCTCGGTGAACGCATGGCTGCATCGACTGATATCTCAGATTCAAATCCGGCTGGTTTCGGAGGAGTATTGATGGTGTACCATACATGGATTTTTCGAGGTTTTCCCGAATTTAATCCCACCAACACTCTCCATTCCTTTTCCCTCCCCAGTCACGCCATTTCATCTCGATTCGCTCATTTCATATCACCTTTCACTTAATCTCATGTTAGGTAAAAAAAAGTATAGTTTGGTTTAGCAAACCACATGTGTTTAAAATATGTAGTTGTGGTGATCTATTGAGGTACACTCATGTACTTCCTAATGACCCCGAGCCCGTGTGTCAACTTAGGGCAGAATACAGACAGAGGGATGATTATAACCCCTCCTCGAGGCCTTGGGCTCAGCCCAAATAAATAGCGATCAGAGTAATGTGTGTGAATGCTTGATTGCGCATCGAACTACATGTCACAGTAAAATAGATTTCGTCACATTCATTCGATAAAGTAAAGATAAGGAAATATAATGCACCTACTAAATAAATAACTTGAGTATGTTTCATCTTACCTCATAGTAGTTGAGTTATTTTAGGACATGTTTTGAAAACAAACCTGTTTTATCTTTAGTTTGTCCACATTTGTCGTGTTAGGGTCTTAAATCCCAAACCCATGTCTATTAATCTAATCTAACCTAATTTAACACATTATAGCCATGTTGAATACATACCTTACAAGAAGGTCTATTAATTTTATATTTTAAAAGATATATTCATTTAGACTGATATCTCAATGGAATAATGTTATACTATTTAATAGTTTAATTAATAAATAACATTTTAAAAAATACGTGTAGATTAAATCTTCCCGATACTGAATAAGATATTCAAATGTGTTATGTAAATTGCATTTTTTCAACTGAAAATAAAATCTGTGAAATTAATGTTTTTGTTATACAGCTGGAAGTTAAAATGCACAATGATCAATTCAAATGAAAATTTCCACTAATGAAAATATCCAATCCCCAATTAAAATGTCCATTCAATGAAATGTCCACTGGGAAAGTGTAAAATTCATTCCACGTTCACACATTTATATCATAAATGACCAGTGTAAAAAAAATATCAAATTTATTACAGACCTATGTCCACAATTATAAAGAAAGTTCGTCACGCAGGAATTGCGTAAACTAAGCGAATTCCTCATCAAATCGAATTTATGGTACGATTATATTGGTTTTATTTTGTTGAATTTGGAGAAACTCAATTTCTGATGCCAGCTTATTTAGAAGCGTCGGACTGCAGTAAAAACAAATCATGTATAGCCGTAATAGTACCTATTGCATACTGCTGTATAATTTGAAACAAATTTAAATATTTACTGGTTCATTTTTCCATTACTTTATTAAAAATATATAATACATTAAATCAATAAATACTTTCTGATACTTTGCCAATTTAAGGGATAATTAGATTGTATGGCATACTGCGATGAAGTAAACATGGCGATTGCTAAAGCGAATTTTTAATTCGGGATTTAGGTAAACCCCCACTTCCAATTATCGGATTTCGTTGATTTTGGAAAATAACATCTTTGTTTTATTTGAATAGCACATGAGTTTCGTTCAGAAACATAAAAAACTGCGACCGCCAGAGCAATTTTTTAATTTTCGTTTCAGGTGATCTCCTGTATCAAATGGTCCAATTTGCTGGCTGATGAACTCAACTTTTTTTTAATTAATTGCTATATGGCAAGTTTATTCTGATAAAATAAAAATTGAGGCCGAAATTCCATGAGAAAATGTCTTCCTCCATGGGGATTCGAATCAGCGTAAGTCCCGTAGCTTTGCCCCAAGGCATCTTGCTTTAACCACTAGGCTACGGAGCGAGACAAAGATTCTAATAATCTAATAATCTTTTTTAAAAAGTAATCTTTGAACCATTTTCTGGAGTACGTTTACATTTCACTTCGTTTAGTTACAAATGTGGAATGCGGAGATAAAAAAGAAACGCACCCTAGATTTATTAACAATGTCTCTGAAGTTGTCTGCTATAGAGATTCCAAAAATAGAATATCTCTGTCTTTCTCCTGACTCTCCACTTTTTAACACAAAAAGGTCATTCACTAGTGAAACCTGCCACTGTAAAGCCTACCCCAATGTTTACATCTGCATATCCGTATCGTGGTCATTCTATTCATCAAACTTCAAATATTTCCAAACATGTTTCAATATGAGAAGGTATATCATTTATGGAACATATTCAATGCAGCCAACATACGTGCAATGAAACAAATATACTAACGTCTACTTCATTTAGTCTCTTTTCATACAATTTATTTAAAAAACCGGCAATATGATTAAAAAAATAAAATAAAACGTTATATCGATTCTTTTCATTTATCATCTTTCCGGAACCAAATCTATGATTAGGTGAGTTGAATCACTGATCAAATTCTAGAGAACGTCACTTGTTAAATTTCAACGACACTTTCAAAAAATCTAGAGACGTGAATCTCTCCAAGTAGGAGACTTGTCTTAAAGTATATCAAACTTCACGCGACAACAAAGTTAAATTAGCACACTCTAACAACCAGAGTCCGGATTTTGATGATGTCATCTTGTTTTTTTCTCTCTCTCATGCATTACTGCATTGCCCTTAAATACTAATATCCTGGGCATGTACCTCATATTAATTTTATTTTGCATTTTTCGTCATATTTTCTAATTTTGAAATTTAGGATAATTTTTTTTCAGGCTTTAAGTCACTTGTGTCATTGTTCGCGTTTTAAATCTTTTTGTATTTATTCGCGTCTAACGTCCGTTTCTTTATTTTTTTCTATAAAATACAATTTATATAAAATCCGGCCGGGGTCGATGGACTTTTTAGGATGGAAAAAATCCATGAAGGAATCCTTCGGGAGGGACTTTAAAGCCGTGGGTCCCAAGTCTAAAGATTTTCAGGTTCTTAAAAGAATCTTAAGCCTGAATAAAGAAGCCTCCAAACAAAATTTACCGACGCTCTTCACCCTAGTATCCTAGCAATACTTTAGTTGCCCACTAGATGTCTCATTGGATCGGTATGTTGACCGCATATTATTCATGACATCTTTAGGGAAATAAGCGTAACTTGGTCTAGTAATTGTTAAGAAAGAAGAGACTAAGGTTCAACATTGGGCTGTCACACCTATGCAGATAGACAATTAATATAAATTATTTAAAATTTATTTTTAATCTAACGAAATAGATATATGTTAGATCAGTAGCTCAACAATCCACATATTGAAAGTAGGCGGCAAGCTTATATTTACAGAGTGCAAAATGAAATTGTGACAGGGAAAAACGGGAGAAAACCCCGACAAAGACCTGCTCAAGCTCCGTTTCGTCCACCACGAAAACCACATGGAGTGACAGATACTCGATCTCGGGACCCCAGCGGTGAGAGGCGAGCGTCTAAGTGCTTGCGCATGGAGTCGCTTATAGGCTATAGAAATTAGACTGAAAAGAAAGTACCAACACAGAAGTATCATGTTTTATTGCATTATACTTTACTCCAAACTCGATATATTAGCTACAGGAAGATCGTTTAAGACAAACTATAGCATGGAGGGGAGAAAAAAATATATATATATCCTGTGTGATTTTTCCTTTCATTCATTCATAGCACAAGGGCATTTTCCAGAAATCTGTGAAATTCGATCATTTGACGTGGGGATTTACCTGAAACACATCATTTAAAAATCGCTCTTCTAACGGACGTCATGTTTGTTTTCTCGCAAATTAATTGTATACACACATAAATACAACTTGCTGAGGAATTCGCTTGGTTTACGCAGTTATTGCGTGAAGGACGTTTTCATTAAGGGAGGCGATGGGTGAAAAATTGACAATTTGAGATCAAAATTGGCACTTTTTGTTTTTTTGTACTAAAAATTGCCTGTGCTCTAATGTACACTTATGTCCAAAAGTTAAGGATAAATAGTTCATTTGCCGACTTATTATAAAGAATTTGTCAGAATAATACAAAATTTGGTAAGGGTATGTCACAGATAATTAGAAACAGGGCACGATAGAAACAATGGCATGAATACGTCATTCACTTGTCATTTTCACAACAAACGAAAACTGCATTTCAGAATTCGAACATAAAAGTTGAACAACAATGGTTCAAATGATTAGTATGGGGTGTGATTACCCCTGACAGCTACACAAGACTCACATCGACGTGGCATGCTAGTGATGAGGTTGTTCAGGAGTTCGATGCTCAGCAAATTCCACTCCTCGTGAAGAGCAATGTGAAGGTCTTGAAGTGTCCTCGGAGGAGGCTGACGAGATGCAATTTGTCTCCCTAAGGCATCCCATGCATGCTCTATAGGATTCATATCCGGAGACCTCGCTGGCCACTCCATACGCTGGATATCTTCATCCTGAAGAAACTCATCCACCAGTTGTTACCTGTGAGGTCGGGCATTGTCATCCATGAATATGAATTCTGGACCCACAGCTCCCGTGAAAAGTCTTACATGAGGTTCCAGGATCTCTTCTCTAT
The DNA here is from genome assembly GCA_030220185.1 of Diploptera punctata. Taxonomy (NCBI): domain Eukaryota; kingdom Metazoa; phylum Arthropoda; class Insecta; order Blattodea; family Blaberidae; genus Diploptera; species Diploptera punctata. The sequence continues at coordinate 70,337 of JASPKZ010003801.1, forward strand.
ACCGCTGAGCATTAACAGTGCCACCTGCGAAGATGTGAAGCTCTGTGCGTGCATTCATCATTATACCTCCCCATACCAGGAGACCACCGCCACCAAATGGATGTCTTTCCATGATGTTCATGGGGGTTGTAACGAGTTCCTTGCTCCCTCCAGATAGTCACGCGATGCGAATCACAGTTCAAGCTGAATCTGGACTCGTCTGTAAATAGGCACGCTGCTCCACTGATTTAGAGTCCAGTCGCGATGTTCCTGACTCCACCGTAAACGTGCTCTCTTGTTATCAAGGGTGAGTGGGACGCACACTACAGGCCGTCTAGCATACAGACCAGCAGCTCTGAGTCTTCTATAGACAGTTTGTCTGGATACTCTTATACCTGAGGCGGCCGCAAGTTCTGAACTCAGTTGTCTGGCAGACATTGTTCGGTTTCTTCTTGCAGTTAACGCAAGATATCGATCCTGCTGAGGATTTGTAACTCTTGGACGACCTCCCACTGGTCTTCGCCTAACGTCTCCGGTCTCTTGGAACCGTCGCCATAACCTAGATATAACATTTTGTGGCACATTCAGTGCTATGGAGACCTCAGTATGTGTCTGTCCTGTTTCTAGCCGCCCAATAATTCTACCCCGAAGCAGAGGGTCCAGATGTTGTCTTTGTGCCATTTTACTGCAATCTGTTCTTACACTACATCTGATTATATCATAACTCTCTTTAAAAATGAAGATTTATGGAACAGGGCTTAACTGCAACAATGCAATTTTCATTTATAATTGCTATTAATTTTTTCATTGTTGAAGAGAGATTATAATTTAGTATGTAAACTAAACTAAATGTACTGAGAAACGTTTTGATAAATAATTTTTACTCCTTGCTCCTCTTTAAGCATTTTGATTTTCCGTTTTACAAATTATCCTAAACTTTTGGACACCAGTGTATATGTTGGCGAAGTTTCAGAGGCCTAAGGTGCTTCTAAGTACCCTAAATTACGTCAGAGTTAAAAGGTTGCGCCAGATAAACACCTACCTGCATGCAAATCTTTAAACTTGTTTTCCTACACTTTTATTTCCACTGCAGTTTTGCACATTCAAAATTGAATGGAATTCAGAAATTTTGTCCTAGAATGTTCAAATTTTTACTGCATGTCCTAAAACAATGGGTAACAAAGTAGTGCATGGGTTTCATGTTTGAAGTAGTATTTTAAGAAATAAAAAAATAAAATGTATGCAATTATTAATTTTTTTTGTAATTCCACGCATGAGGTACATTTTTTTTCTCCCTTTGTATTCACATTATAAGAATTCTAATGCATGATGTTTTTCTAAATATTTAAGGGGTCTTGTAAAAAAATCAGACATTTTACTAAAAAATTGTGGAACCCATTTAATTATAATATATGCAAATTAAAAAAGATATATAATATTTAATAACTCATAAAATGAATGTCTCACAAGAATGAAACTTAAACACATCATGCAGTGAATTTTTGTACAAAAACTCAAATCTCTAGCTCAAAAATGTAGAAAATAGAAATTTCACCCATAACCCCCCCCTCAACTGCTAATATTCAGTACTGCTGAAGTATAATGTTGTCTTGCGCCATAGAAGAGCGGTTTGAAGCATGGTGCCTTGGTGCAGAGGTATGCGATTTATTCTAATCTGAATCTCCATGAGAAGCAATTCTCTCATGGAATTTCGGTCAGTATGGGACCGGTGCCAAACGCAGTCTAGTGAGGAATTAGGGTAGCTATATTAAGTAGCGGCTACCGGCTGAAATAACCAGCTATAACCCCTACAATAGCTTGGTAATAGTGTACCTCTTTGATTAACAGATGTAGATGTGAGGCCGGCTGATAGGCGAAGAGCCTTCAAGGCCTGTCGCGCCATGGAGTTGAATCAATATTCGAGATAAAAGTTTTTACTGCCTCCACCTAGCTGCAGGAACGCAGAGACAACGGATAAAGTAGACTACTGTGGCAGCATTTATGGTAACACTAGATATATGTGGTAAAATAACAGAAGAATTGTTTCACGCAAATTCATAAAAATCATATATCATATTGAAGAATAGTAAACCATAGCATGAGAGCACCGAATACCCTAACCCGACGGAGAAGATAACTGTCAAACTATCACCACCACCATCATCACCATAGTCCATTCACAAATTTAGGCCATCTGTTGACCTGTTTCGGCCTCAATAGAAGTCATTGAGTGGATGCCCTGGTCCTGCAGGTTGATAGGGTATCCTGTGATCCTCCATTCGATGAACATGGTGCATGATAACTGTCAAAGCACAACTTTAGATATAGTAACCCATAGACCACAACGGTGACGTACTTACAGAATAAAATATGTTCATTAAATAATAAGGGATGTAAAAGTATTCTTCTTCTTCTTTATTATTCCATTATAGGTTTAAACCTGTTCTTTCTTCAATTCTTGGTGCCTCATCTTAGGTCATCATATCACCGCTTTCTGGGACGTCCCTGTTGCCTTCTGCCCCTTGGTAGATTATCCCTTGCAGTCTTGATAGTTTTATTGATGTCCGTTCTGCTTATATGCGCATCCCATTCTTGTTTCCTCCTATATACCCATTCTTTATTAACTTCGACTGCACAAGTATCTCTGATATTTTCACTTCTTTCTCCATGCCATAATATTTTTTTCCACAATTTTATGAAGTATTTTAATTTTTGTTGTTTCCAATAATCTATTTTATTTCTGTCTATAAGTTATAACAGGTATTGCTATTGTTTTATAAATTCTGGCCTTAGTTTAAAGATAAAGGCAAACATTTTCAAGCCAAATATATCAACTTATAACAACACTGATGTAATGTTCCACGAACCCATAATAAGGATGTGCCACTGTAAGATCCGGGTGGCACGGGACACGCAGAAGTACCTAATAGAGGGAGATTAAACTAAGAATAAGAAAGAAAGAAAATAAGTTGTTCCCAACAATGTGTTGAACGGAATAGGAAGAGAGGTGACGTGGTAGTGATTATTACGTAAGCGAAGATATCAGTAGCGGCAGGTTATCATAGAGTAAGAGAGAGAGAGACATATCGAGTACCCGCTCGCTCGCGGGCGACCCATATTTAGCCGGCTGTCCTTGTTGTGCTCTCTCCTTACAGCTAAGTATAGCACCACTCTACTTTACACTGCTAACTTTAATTCTCTACACTACTATATTCTCATATCACACTTATTTATTATAGAACCATCACTAGTATTAATTATCCAACATCTGCCACTTCATTCTGCAATTTTAGTCATTTAAAAAGAAGTAGGAAGCATATTTTATAATCAGATTATTTTTTACCTGGAACTTCATCTTCACTGTATAATTACAATCGTGTATCGAAATCTTAACTGACTGGGATTATCTTACTCAGAGATTTATGACTGAGTCAATAGTTTTACGTCATTGTTTAGTTTATTGTGACTATTTAACTCATGCCCCAAATGGGAGTCAATGGCCAATCACGTTTCAATGAATTTTGTTTTACAACCAATCACAGTCGTGTTTCAACTCGCTATTTATCAATTCTGTTTACCACAATAAAGAAAGCTCCTCCTTTTTAATATTCTGAATAGATCAGAGCATTATTGTACATTGACTGACTCTCCAACAAATACGTTGGATATTCCTTCGAACTACATATTTGATAATTGTGTGTTTAATAATTCTGTTTTTAAATAATGATTTACGAGTTGTTTACTAAAAAGTAATTAATGACCTATAATATTCGTTATAATATACAGTTTAATGTGTTTCATTTTTTCTCCACAAGGGTGCATTCTTACAATATTGCGATCCTATATGGCAATACATAATATGATCTAATTGCAGTGGATGGACACATGATATAACGAAACATTTCTCATTTGTTTTCAAACATCGCCGTTTACTAATGTAAAATATATATCGGTAAATAATTTAAAATAACTATATTTAAATAATGATTTGTGAATAAACAGCTTAATTTTATTCGTTAAACAGTTCTAACAAATACCACTCTTGATTTCCAAATCATCTACATAAATTGGAAATTACTCTTGGCATTACTTATGACAGAAGTTAAAAAATAGTAAAATATGTACCTGGGATCTCAGTCGATCTCATCTAATTAAATTTCAGCTAAAATACTTAGTTTGAAACATTTAGCAGGCCTTTCAAAATACATAGGCCTACCATCATCATTTTTGAAAAGCTGATGATGGAACATGTTCCGAAAGGCCTACTAATTGATTTTACTAAGTGTTTTAACTGAAATGAATTAGTTACGGACGACTGAGATCCCAGATACTTATTTTAATATGTTTTTTATCTTTGTCATGGCCGAATACATGAACTCATATCATAAACTAATATTTTGAAATAATTCCCTCCCTTACATGATTGTAGATGTTTTTTTCCCCACCTTATTCTTGGATCATCTATTGGTCGCTTAACTCTTTTATTTAGCTTCAAACAACCCAATGAGCTATCACTTAAAGGTGCAATACAAGATGAAAGTTTCATGAAAGCACCAATGTAAAAATAATTTTAGAATAATTAATCAAGCTAGAATTATCAAATAAAAACACATACTATTAAGAGTCATCATCATCGTCCTTTCAAGTATTAGGCCCAGTGGCCCGTTACGGTCTCCCGCCATCTCCGAAAAAGTCGACCCACAGATCTTCTGCCTCGAGGAATGTAGTGAAGAATTTGTTTTGGTATTCTGTGACGATCCATGCGCTGAATATGGGCTAGTCAATTGTTTCTATATTCTTGGAGGTATTCAAATATAGGTACGATGTTTAACTCTATACTATTAAGAGTAATACATAAAATAATAATAATAATAATCATCATCTTCATGGTAGGCCGTCGGCCTGTTCCGCTCTCAGAATTCATCTTCCCATCGTCTTCTAGGACGTCCCACATCTCTATAGCCTTGAGGTTAGTACAACAGTGCTTGTTTTGTTAGTCTAGAAGAGTCCATTCTTAAAATATTAATATAGGAAGGATTCGAGTATGGTAACCACCATTCCATCAATCATCATCATCAATAATCACGGATTAAGCCCATGTGGCTTGTTCCGGTCTCATAGATTCTCATTCAAAAGTTGGATCCATCTCTTCTTCGGTCTACCAACATTCCTGCGTCCTTTTGGTTTGTATTTAAGTATAATTTTCGGAATGCGATCATCTTCCATTCTTTGAACATGTTCTTTCCAGTTTTTTCTAGATTCTTTTATTCTATCTAAGAGTTTAAAGATATTTAGCTCATTTCTAATATCTTCACTTCTTCTCTTATCTAGAAGTTTGCAACCAGCCACACTTCTCAGAAATCTCATTTCAGCTGCTTCTATGATCTTCTCTTCTCTTTTAGTTAAAACCCAAAATTCACTACCATACAATAGTAAGGGGACTGCCACTACTTTATAAAATTTTAGTTTTGTTTCTTTTCTTGTGCTTTTAAATATCCTTTTGATTGTTCCACATATATAATTAAATTTATTAAGTTTGTTAAATAGATCTTCATTTTTAAAATAGGAGATTTCATAACCCAGGTATTTAAAATGGTTCACTTGTTCAATGGGTTTCCCCTCCAGAATTATTTTAGCTCTTACGGTATCTGATCCCTTAAAAGCTAGGATTTTCGTTTTACTTATTGATATTTTGAAATTATATTTCTGTATAATGTTATTTAACTGAAAGAGCGATTTCTGTAGACCATCTTCTGAACTAGATATTAGAACTTGGTCGTCTGCAAAAAGTAAGGTATCTAACATCTTATTTCTTATTTTGAAATGTGAGTCCAAATTTATCTGCCAATTATATATGATATCGTCAATATAAATATTAAAAAGGGAGGATGAAAGTGGACATCCCTGTCTTACACCTCTATTTATTGTTGCTGTTATATTGTTTTATTTTTGCCTCCAGTTTCTATTGTTATTTTATTTTCTACATATAGACTTTTTATTGCAGTTATTAGGTGCTGAGGTACGCCTTTCTCTTTCATTATATTCCACAATTTATTTCTGTTAACTTTGTCAAATGCCTTTTCAAGATCTATGAATGCCATAAAAGTTGGTAGATTATATTCTCTATGTTTCTCAATTATTTGATTGATAGTGAAAATGCAATCTGAACAGGATCTGCCTTTCCTGAATCCATTCTGGGCTTCTAGAATAATACTTTCCATAATTACATTTAAACGATTTTTCAATATAGTTGCATACATTTTATAACAGGTACCCAAGATATTTATGCCTCTATAATTTTCACAATCATGACGATCTCCTTTTTTATAAATAGGATATATTTTGGCCGTCTTCCATTCTTCTGGGATATGACCAGTCTTCCAGCATATATTCAATAAATCTAAGAAACGTTTTTTTAGTTGAATAGAGCCATATTGTATTAGTTCATTATTAATATTCTCAATGCCAGGAGTTTTTTTTTTTTGTTTTTACAATGATTTATGACAGTTATATTAATTCTTCGAAAGAAATTGGATCAATATTTTCGTCAATTAATGATAAAGTTATTTCCTCATCATCTGATTGTTCTGTCCATAGACGTTTGAAATAAGATATCCATTTATCCTCAGAAATTATGCTCAATTTGAGTTGATCCTTTTCCTGATTATTGATGTGTTTTAGAATCTTGTAGACTTTATCTTGTCGTCCATGTATATTATGTTTCAGGTCACTAATATATTTTTCCCATGAAATCCTTTTAATGTTTCTAATTTCTCTTCGAGCAAGGGCATTTCTTTTTTTGTATTCAATCAGGTTTTCATCTGTTCTCATATTCAAGTATCTCAAGTAAGCATCTTTTTTTTTTTTTTCCTTAACCAGTTTTGCTATTTTAAACGTTCCAAATTTTTAATCTTTTATTATTATATATTTTATTTCTAGTTTCAAGTGATTCTGAAACAGCCTGTATTATATTATATATGAATTCTTCCCATTCAGCATTAATATTTCTACTTATAGCATTTTGTTTAATATATAGATCTAGTCGTTGTTGATATAAATTTCTAATCGATTCTTCTTGAAGTAGGTGCACTTTAAAAGTTTCTTCATTTGTTTTGTTGCCGTATTAATTTTACTTCTTTTCCACTTTGCTGGTATTGCTAATTTAGTAATTAGAAGGTAATGGTCACAACCAATATCACATCCTCTAAATACTCTTGTATCAAGCACTAACGTATAACATTTTTCATTGACTATAGTGTAGTCTATTATGCTTCTTTGTCCTCTTGCTGACCAAGTGTATTTATGTATATCTCGATGTGGAAAAAAGGTTTGTAGTTCTTAAATTATTATAATTTGTAAAATCTATTAGAAGTCTTCCATTTTTATTTTGGGTTGTTTCTCCATGTTTCCCCATTATATTTTTAATAGGTTTATTGCCTATTCTGGCATTATAATCTCCAGCTATTATTAAATAGTCATTTGGATTAACTTTATTAATTTGTTTCTGTAGATTTTCATAAGTCTGTACATTCTTCTAATTTATCTTCCCCTGGATTATAAACACCTATTATCGTTACATAATTTCTCATCGTTTTTAACCTTATTTTTATTATTCTTTCATTGAAATACTCATAACTGTGAATCCTATTCTTCCATTTTCTTCTTATTAATATTGCAATTCCAGCTGCTGCTCTTTTCTCTCGTGATACCCCATCATAAATCAGTATATATTTCTCTAATTCGACTGATCCTTTTAATTTCTTTTTAGTTTCTGTAATTACAGCAACATCTACATTTTATAGTTCAGTTTCATTATTTGTGATACCTCTGGGATTCCAAATTCCTATTTTCATTATTTCATTTCTGCCTAAATCTTTGTTCCTGTTTCTAGCCAAGGTTGTCAACGTTGGGACAGTCCTGTTTCCATTATCTATGAGACTTTTAGTAATAAAGTATTTCCTCTGGGTACGTTACTGGCGTTCCGCAGAGTGAGATGTACGATGGGATTGCCATCTTAAGGCTAGACATCATAGCCCCCAGTTGTATGAACCCCAAATGGAGGGTTGCCTCTTCCGCTCCTAAGGACCGTTGAGGACATCTCTCTTGTTACCCCGGGAATGGGTCTCCACATTTTTCCCTGGAAAATGGGTGCCTCCTCCGCACATTTATTTCTGTCCTTTGAGGTCTTCACACGTTACCCTGTGCAAGGCACCCTTCGATCAGGTACTACACACCGGGCCAGTGTGACCTGAAGCTCGCGAGGGAAGGGACGCTAGACCCTTTGATGAGACTGCCTCATAGAGGGTTCTCATCCGCTACCCATCCATTCCATCAATGTGGATTATAATACAGTGTTAAACGATTATATTATCGACTTCTTGGTTTAATTGTTTGTAGTCGCTGTATCTTTTACCGCAATACAATTTAAAAAACTATACAAATAAATATCTAATTGTATAATACATGCATCTTTGAGAAAAAGTTATAGTCTCAAGGGCCCATGTCTGGCGAATTTGGTGGATGTTCGAGTACTTCCCAATTTCACATTCTAAGCAAATTATATTGAACCTCTTTTTACGGCGGTATTACTTACTATATTTAGAAAACAGTGAATATATTCACAAAAATATTGCTATTTCTAGATTTTCAATATTAAAAATGTATACAGTAAAGACTGCTCAACAATATACTAGGATCGCTGACTTACAACTGTGTTGCCATTATTTACAGAATGACCTAGTATGAAAATTTATAATATACTTTCTACATATTATTAACTATAACTTTGTAATGTATATTTTCTATATGTATTAAATTCTGTAAATTACTTCTCATTTGGGAATCAATACTATGTACAAAATGTATTACCAAAATGTTTATTTGCATTTATTCCATTATTTCACATCCTCTCATCGTCCCAACTCTATTTTTAAGAGGTCTCCAACACCTTTATCTGAATTTTGGTGTATTTATATTAATAATACAGACGTGTATGTAACATAGTATTACTTTCGTGACGTGTCATTTTCTTTAAGTAATAATTCTGGAACAGCTGTCAGAATGAAGTAGCAGGCAGCTCACATATTATACAACATTTGGCATCAACATTCAGAATGATAAATACTGTCCACTTCTTTTTTTCTTATTTCACGCGTCCTACTCAATTTCTAATCTAAAAATATTCTCCTGTCGATTATTGTCATCGAACTGAAATAGCTACCACTTCCCCCCTCCCACTCTCTCTTTCACTCTCTATAGAAACTATGACTACTGCAACTCGATGGCGCGACAGGTATGCATAGCCTCACTTAAACAAGCGAAGAAGGCCTTAAACTAAACTCTCTTTGTAATGACTGGGAAAACTGGCAACATATTATAGCATTTTGTAGAGAGAAAGAGCAACTTAGATTACTGTTGCTGCCGGAGAGATTTCTCAATTCGGATCGTGAGAGAGTGGCGTGTTGAGATATTTTAGAACGGATCGAGAGTGAAGTGAAAACATGAAAATTTTTGGGCACAGTAATAAAATTAAGGGATAGCAAAATTGAAGGTCGTCCCGCGCCGTAGCCGAGCGGTTAAGGTAGGAAGCCTTGGCGCAGAGCTACGGGACTTGCGCTGGTTCGAGTCTCCATGGGGGAAGACATTTTCTCATGGTATTTCGGCCAGTATGGGACCGGTGTCCACCCAGCATCGTGAGGCAATTGGGTAGCTACAATAAGTAGCGGCTCCAGGTTGAGGAACCAGCTATAACGGCTGGGGGACTCGACATGCTAACCACATGTTACCCCTACACTGGCTGTTGATCATCTACCTCTGTGATTGACACACGTGGATGTGAAGGGCCAGCAGCCGGCTGGTAAAAGGGCAACCGCTGAAAAGTGGAAAGACCCTCAATCGGAAAATTGAAGGTCAATCAGAGAATATGTGTTATTATTAATAATACGATCTTCAAAATTTGTTTTCCGATCTTCAATTGTATTGTATAATAAGTAGTTTTAGTTCAATAGTCTATTTCAGGAAAGTAGATTATACAGTTGATGAATGGAAAATATTAGCTCAAGATAGGGATTTGTGGAGAGCTTATATCCGCGCGGCCATCGATAGTGCAAGTGAATTAGTTTTTTAATTGAATAGTTTTCTAATGTACTTTCTGTCTGCGGGGGGGGGGAAGTGGATATGCGAGCACGCGAGTATGCGTGTGGATATGGGTGTGTATGTGTGGGGCTTTTTTCTTTCATTTTTAAGTATGTTCTGTAGTTTGTTTTTATTGTATAAATTGTGAGATTTTTATATTTTCCATATCTATGCACATGATTTTTTATCTATGAGTGTAGGCGTGTGGCCATTTATGTATTCGTACATATATATGAATACATAAATGGCCAAACTCATATATATATACCTTTTTTTCCCTTTACTCTTGGAACATAATATGGACGTACGGCCAAATGGGCCCGTGCGTAATGTAAATGGATATGTATTTTACTTTATTTCGAAAAATATGTCAATAAATTCTATTACTACTAAACATGTGTTAATTAAAAGGTGGGCAATCATCCAGCTGGAATTGGTGTGAGATGTGATAAGCATGTAGGGTCCCCCTGGCATTAAAGCTGATTTTCTCGTCATGAAATCGTTACTAATTGTAGCTACCCAAATTCTTCAAAATGCTGGATGGTTACAGGTCCCACATGAGAAAATTTCTAACCACCATTAGGACCCGAATCAGCACAAGTCTCGTAACTCTGCATCAAAGCATGATACCTTAAATTGTTCGGCTATGGAGCAGGACTTGCAATGACCACATTCAGAATAAAGAGTCATATAGCTAACTTAATAGTGTGTACATCCATTGCTGTAGTCTCGAGGTAGCTGCTGCCTTGTCATGCAGCGGGCTCCTGGGTGAGGTTTTTTCTGGCTTTTTCCTCACCTGTAAGACAAATGTCAGAAAGCCTAGGGCCAAACGGTTCCCGAAAATCATCCGACAATTATCACCATCCTTAATCATCATCATCATCATTCACTGGTGTGGAAAGCAACGGGAAGCTACCACACCTATAATTCCCTAGTAAAGCTGCAAGACTTAGCATGAAAGTGATATGATTGCAGTGAAAGACCCGCCCTTGGGCAGAACACTCTAGAATAGAATAGTGTTTATTGTGAGCTAGTGGTTACAATTGTCATCGCTTGTTTTTTGGTTCGCGGCTTCAAACCTGATAGAAGTCGACTGATATTTTTGGGATGTAAAAATATTGAGTATGGTTTCCTTTGAAAAAATAATGTGGTTCCCATTGCGTAGATATACGACACGTGAAATAACTAAATCTGTTAAGAAAAGTTAGGCTAACCATATGACTTCCTACACTGTCTGCTAACCAGTGACTGCAACAACTTGAGTGAGTCGGACATGGCTCTTAGGAGCTGTGTATCAATTTTATCTATTAAAGCGATATTTCGATCAAAGGTAAAGCGAACCCACTACAAGTCTTAGGAGGTCCTTGGGGTAGTAGGAGGTTAAGGCTCCCATCTTTCTAAACAATGGGCACAAACGTCAGCCGGGTTATCAGAACAAGCGTTTGCACTCATTTCCATTAGAGGCTGATTCGACCCCAGGACTGGTACCTCCAGAGGGTTTAGGTCAGTTTAAAGTGCTGATCCCCCCACAATAAAACAAAATCAGCTGGGTAAGTGTTTATGAAATGAGATATCTGAGGCGAACTGCAGAATATACACTTCTCTGCCATAAGAGGATTGACGTAGGAACCAATCTTCTCTCAAAAACAAGTAAAAAAGAAAATAAGGACTTCAATGTAACAATTATAAAGTGAAAAAATCTCCGAAATAATTTAAACAAAATTTGTTTCTGGATAGATTTTTTAGACATACTTCAGATCTCAAATGCAATCGCTGGAGGAGAAAATCTCCACATACAGAGGTAAATTATTTTAACATGTATTCCGAATGGCAACAGACGACGGATGACCAGAAAACAAACCATAATAAATACATCAAATTTAATGAAACACAATTAAATATCTAAAAAAATCTAACAAAAAAAGGCTGCAACAGCATATGTCTATCATGTACGGATAATCCACAATAACCATTTTTGTCTTCCAGTTCATTGAAGCCAAGAAGATCGGAATAAGTAGATTCCCAGGCAAACGCCAGGCAATCAGCACGGATTATATAAAAATAAATATACTTTTTCAACTAAACATAAAAGCGCATTTAATTTATTTCGACTTAGCAGCGTACTCTTGGTATTAGTTAGTGAAACATAAGTTTAACGTTTATGGATTTCCAGATCTATTTCTTCATAGACCAGCATGGATAACTGATTGGCTATTTGATATAAATATTGGAATTCAGATAAGAAAATTGAAACTGTATTTGAGGAACGTCTAATGACATAGTCCCTTGTACTGTTCTCTGCTATTCAATAACATCAATTCAGTCTGCCTTGGCTCTTCGGGGCTAACGTGCCACGGATTTATTTTAATTTATTACTATCTTACAATCCGATACTTAGTTATAAACATTAGTACCGAACTTGTAAGGTCAATCATTTTCAAACTTGGTTAATTTATTGTGGGCCTTTCGGATTCAGATTCCATCATCAACATATAACAAACATATTCTGGCGATGATGGTACCGGATTCCGAAAGGCCTACAATAAATTTTAACAAGTACTGGTCAAGTTTTCCTAATTATAGCTAATTCGGAAGGGATAAGCTTATTGAGGTACTAACTAAAATATGTTTTTAAGAAAGTATGCACATCTACTTCATCTTAGAAGGCACCGAAAAGACCACGTCAGAAATATATAAATAAACAAATAAATAAATAAATAAATATCCTCAACTCGTGTCCAACTCAGGGTCGGGTCGAGGAATGAGATGAGATGAAGCCCCTATACTTATAGAGGTCTACTGCTCAAGCTCCGTTTTCTCCACTACGAAACCCACATGGAGTGACTGAGACTCGACCTCGGGACCCCAGCGGTGAGAAGCGAGCGTCTAACCGGTTGCGCCACGGAGCCGCAAAAAAAAATATATATATATATATTATGTGTGTGTGTTTTTTTTAAACGCTCTAGCAGCCGCAATTTTCTCAGCACACACACACACACACACACATGTATATATATATATATATATATATATATATATATATGTCCACCGCTGTGGTCTCGAGGTAGCGTGCTGCCTTGTCACGCAGCGGGCCCGGGTTCGATCCCCGGTCGGGACAGTTTTTCTGGGTGAGGTTTTTATCGGGGTTTTTCCTCGCCTGTAAGACAAATGTCAGGAAACCTTTAAGGCCCAAACGGTCCCCGAAATCATATGGCCATCATCCTTATCATCATCCTTACCATTATCATCATCATCCTTCACCGGTGTGGAAAGCAACGGGAAGCTATCACACCTACACAATTCCCTAGTAAAGCTGCAAGCATAGCATGAAAATGCTATGATTGCAGTGAAGGACCTGCCTTCGGGCAGAATTACTATGGATGGATATATATATATATATATATATATATATATATATATATATATATGTTAACAGAAGAACAAAGTGGATTCAGATCAGGGCGTTCATGTATGGATAATACATTTACGATAAAAAGAATTTATAAACAAAAGAAGAGAATATAACTAGGAAACACACATAGCTTTTATTGATTTTGTCAAGGCATTTGATAAAGTAGACAGAGTAAAACTCTGGACAATTTTAAAAGAAAAAGGAATTCCGAAACACTTAATAGCAGCTATAAAGAGTTTGTACTGGAACACAAATTTTGTTATAAAAACTAGAAATGAAGTAAGTAAAAATAAAATTCATACTAATCAAGGAGTTAAACAAGGATGCAGTATCTCTCCAGTTTTATTTAACCTATACATCAATGATATAATAAAAAAATGGAACGAAGAAACAAATAAAGGAATAAAATTAGATAAACACACTACTTGAAACATTATTATACGCTGATGACCAGGTAATAATAGCAAATACAGAAGACGAACTTCAAAGGAATATTTTAAAACTACATAATATATGTTAACAATATAATCTCAAAATATCCATAGAAAAAACTAAGGTAATGGCATTCCAAGGGAAAAATCAAATCAGATCGAAAATCGTAATAGGAAACAAAATCATAGAACAGGTGAACCATCTCAATTATCTAGGATGTGACATTTCATTTAATTATGTTAATGATATAAATAATAAAATAGCAAAATTCCAGGGAATATGTGGTACGATAAAACGATCACTAAATAACAAAACAACAAGAGAGACCCAAGTGAAATTTTATAAAATGTTGGCAGTACCGGTACTGCTCTATGGATCAGAAGCCTGGATACATAAGAAACAAGATCTAAGTAGAAATTTCTGAGATCTGTTAAAGGGTGCACTAAAGAAGACAGAATCAAGAACACAGAAATAAGACAGGAACTTGAAATATTTGCAATAAGTGATAAAATAGATACATATAGACAAAAATGGAAGCAACACATAGACAGAATGAATGAGGATAGATATCCAAAACAAATAACAAAATACAAACCTAAAGGCACCCGAGATGTGGGCAGACCTAGAAAGAGATGGGCTGAAGTCGGAACGGGTCAACAGACCTAATCCATGAATGCAGATGATGATGATGTTGATATATATAGATCCATCCATCCATAGTAATTCTGCCCGAGGACAGGTCTTTCACTGCAATCATAGCTTATTCATGCTATGTTTTGCAGCTTTACTAGAGAATTATAGGTGTAGTAGATTCCCGTTGCTTTCCACACCGATGAAGGATGATTATGATGATGATGGCCGGATGATTTTTCGGGACCGTTGGGCCCTAAGCTTCCTGACATTTGTCTTACAGGTGAGGAGAAACCCCGAAAAAACCTCACCCAAGAGGCTTTCCCGAACGGGAATCGAACCCGGGCCCGCTGCGTGACAAGGCAGAACGCTACCTCGAGACCGGTGGACACACACATATATATATATATATATATATATATATATATATTGTGGGTGTTTTTATGTTAACATTCTAGCAGCCGCAATTTTCTCGGAAGTAAACTAGGCATATAACAATCAATTAAGAAAAGTTAAATCTAATTTGTAACAATAAAAATAAAACCATTGTGAACAGGGATTCACTTGAAGCAAGAAAATAATTAACGGCTGCAATTTTGGATTTTTCACAACGAAACTCGGCAAATGCCACTGAAATAAAACGAGAAAGAAACTCTCCAGAAATCAGAGAAATCCGAATATCTGTCGCTATTTCCAGAATACATCCGCTGCCGTCTCTATAGTTTAACATTTAAACTTAGTTAACCATACTAGTATGTTCACTTGCATGCTTTGAAACGAATTTCAGTTTTAAAATATACATGCTTCATGAAATTACTCCAATAAAGTATAATTGTGAAACACATCTATCTCAATAAATAATTATTATTTTTTTTTAAATTGTAGGGAAATGTAGCATTTTAAAATACGGGACTTCATAGTTCTTTTTTTCTATCTTGATCTAATGTAATCTAGACATATTCACATGATCCATGTTAGAGGACCTTGCATGGAAACGATCTATTGGGATTGTGATGATCAGATGGGAACTATTTTTGACCTTGAATTTTCCTAACATTTGTCTAACAGGTGAGGAAAAATCCGAAAAAAAACTCGGCCAAGAATCTTGTCTCTCCGAGGATCGAACCTCCCCCTCCTGGGTCTGAGGCAACAACGTTACCACTATATCAAGGGGTGGATATTTTCACAGCTATGGAGTTAAAAATGAGTTGTTCTCTAGAATGTATATCTCCGACCATCAATATTACGTAGTCTCTCCGAGGAAATAAATATACAGTGGCATGTTACGAGGTCTCAAGGTAACAACGCGGGGCTCAGAAACCAAGCTATTGTTAACGTTTCAACAGTCCCGTCTTATCTACTTTGAAATAATTTTCTCCCTTCAGCAAGGTAAAAAAAATATATATGTATTTAGGTTCCGACCTGTTAATAGTATAAAATTATTCTTGCATAGTCAGCCAAATGTAATTAATGCAAAGCCCTTCTTGTTTATTCAATATTAAAGACCAGGTACCAATTCTGATTCATCTTCAGTAAAATCAAAAGGAGTTCGATTAGTTGGTACAGTTGAATTTAATACTGCTTTGGAATGCATGATTAGTTATCTTTTTCGAGCAGTCTGTTCTGCACTTTATTCCGATACGGGAGATAACTTTGTCGAGTTATACATACTTACTTAATACAGGCTTTCCACTTTACAGCAGTTCGCCCTTGATTCCTGCTTTCCAGAGATTCCTATCTTCCCATTGTCCTTCTTCCATACCATTCTTCATAATGGCGTCATATATTCCCTCAATGTTCTCCTTTCTCCCCTCTTCCTTCTACCTGGTACCATCCAATCTGGCACCCGTTTAAGCCACTGTTCTTCCGACATCCGTTACACATGTTGAGTGATTCCGGGTTCTGTGGCCGTGGTCCATAGTTGGTGTTGATACCAGACGTTTCGCCCTCAACTGCGGAGGGCATCTTCAGTGGCGAGTGCTTCTAGGCGTGTTTCCTGGTCGGAAGCTCTACTTAGAGTGAACGCTGCGGGTGTTGTATTGATACTAGTGGTGGGAGCAGGGTGAGCGGGCGTGGCTCTTGCTGATTGGCTAATGGTCGTCTCCTTGTTGTCCCTAGTGTTGATGCATTTATTTTCTAGTGTACGGTACCAGGCCTTAGACAGTTTAATACCTATTATTAAACTGTCTAAGGCCTGGTACCGTACACTAGAAAATAAATGCATCAACACTAGGGACAACAAGGAGACGACCATTAGCCAATCAGCAAGAGCCACGCCCGCTCACCCTGCTCCCACCACTAGTATCAATACAACACCCGCAGCGTTCACTCTAAGTAGAGCTTCCGACCAGGAAACACGCCTAGAAGCACTCGCCACTGAAGATGCCCTCCGCAGTTGAGGGCGAAACGTCTGGTATCAACACCAACTATGGACCACGGGCACAGAACCCGGAATCACTCAACATCATGATTACCGGCCGTGAAAGCCTGCATTCAACTATCCGTTACACATGTAAATCTCTCTTTGTTGTCCTATCGATAACAATCTCTTATGCATTCATTTTTTGTCTAATATATGTATTTATAATATGTTGTAGCCTGGATATTCTCATACTTCTCCGTAATCCATCCATTTCTGTCGCCAGGACTCTTTTCTGCATCCTTTCATTTATTGTCCAGCTTTCTGAACCCATATATAAGTATACTTTCTATTATTGTTTGCATAATTTATTTGTTTGTTTTTCTGGTCAGTTTACTATTCCATAAAATAATATTCACGGATCTAATCGCCTTCCTTGCACAATTTACTGTATTAATAATAAGTTGTTCACAAGTACCAGATTTATCTATTATAGAACCAAGATATTTAAATTCTTCAACACATTTAATTACCATATTATTTAATATTATTTATTTGTAGGTCTTTTAAATTTCCTCTGTATACTATATATTATGTTTTAATATAATTTATTTTTAATCCCCCTACTTCAAATGCATCTGCAAATTTTCTAATCATATATTCTATATCTTCTTCATCTTGCCTTATTATAATCTGGTCATCAGCGAATAATAAATTGTGTAGTAAGCGATCATAATATTGATTCCCATTTCCCTACATGACTTATTCAATTTCATCAATACATCTTCAAAAAATATCTTGAACAATGTTGGTGACAATGTTATACATAATATTAGCAAAAATCAACATAATTATTTTTAAATTTATAACTTCTCAATTTAGATCGATAAGACATTCCGCTATGATATAGGGTCACATTGCGGTCGTTAGATTAGATTACCGGTACCAGAAACCAAAGCACAACAAGTTGTCGTATGTTTACAACATGACCTCAAATAGGTGTTTGTATTGTTGGAGACTCAATTGCCATATTATGTACAGTAATTGCAAACGTCAAAGTCTGTGTGTTTAGCAAACAAGGTGTCCACACCAGCGGTCATTAGCACAGTACAATCCTCCAGAGTACTGTGGCGCTTTCTTACAAGGATCGTCTCAACAACATTGCGTCACCAAACTTTCTGTGTATCGGTACATATATTTTTCATACTTGGAAGACTCTATGCATAAAATAATCCATATTTTTCCTGATCATAAAACATTATTTAAGATAAAACTGTTACAAATAAACCTACAAAGTAATTAAAGAAGAAAATAATGATTTTACCTGATACTTCCGGTATTTATCTTTCAAATGCTGGCTCTTACCTGAAAAAAGATAAAAAACTAAAATAAACAAATAAATAAAATATTCTTACATTAAATAGAAACATAATTAACTTGAATATTTATATGCCTGTTATCAAAGAAGTAGACTTATGAATTTTTATTCCTATTAATATATCGCTTATTAATGCATCTAGGATTTCAGTTTTAATGCCTATTATTTTTTCTCAAGGAATAAATACTAACTATGCATATATATATATGTACAAGTTTTATACCATGTGGTTTCATTGCGGAAAAAAAATGCTTTATTTAACCATTAGTTTCTATTTTACTTTTAAATTCCCTTTTTAAGATTCTTTTGTGTCTAAAAATGGATATTTATTTTGATAGATGGGCGCAGGGGGAAAAAAACGTATATATATATATATATATATATATATATATATATATATATATATATATATATATGTATTATTAACTGAAATATATTACAATTAATATATATATATATACATATATTATTCCATTCCATAGTAATTCTGCTCTAGGACAGGCCTTTCACTGCAATCATAGCATTTTCATGCTATGCTTTGCAGTTTAACTACGGAATTATAGATGTGGTAGCTTCCCGTTGCTCTCAACACCGGTAAAGGATAATGGTGAAATGATAAGGATGATGATGATGGCCGGATGATTTTCGGGGTTCGTTGGGCCCTAAGCTTCCTGACATTTGTCTTACAGGTGAGGAAAAATCCCCAAGAAAACCTCACCCAGGAGCCTATCCCGACCGGGAATCGAACCCGGGCCCGCTGTCTGACAAGGCAGCACGCTACCTCGAGAATACATCGGTGAACATAAATTATATATTAAGTATTAAATATATGTTATTCATTTATTTACATTACTTACGGTATAGGTATTTTAATGTTTTTGCATGATGTTTCTAATAAATAATCAGTACTGGGACCTCTAAAATTAAAATTTAACTTTCACACCCCTGATGAGTAGAGTATGATCTTGGGTGCGGTTACTAACTTAATACAAGCTGCCTCATATAGGTTTTCGTCTAACCCTTCCTTAAGCTGCCGCATACCTCTCTTCCTTTTGTACGCAATGAGGCAGAACTTTATACTTGTCAGTTGCTGTGTTATAAAAAAATAACGCTATAATATGATTCTAGACGAATGCATATTTGTAATTTACCGTAATTATAGCTTCAGTGAGTTTTAAAATTATTTTTTACACGATAGTGCTTACTGTCGTACTTTTAAGAATGGCGACCATGACAGAAAGTTCAATGTCCTAAATTTCGGGGTTGCCAACTTATAAATAACCAAATAACTATATTTTAATATTACAAATTACCTACCTAGAACGGGGAGTAAAATGACTGCTTTTTATGTATGCTACGTGCAATGTACATACACAAATAATCCAAAAGCTAGTGTTAATAAACATTAAACTAAAAAAATCACTCCTTTTAAATGAACTGAACATTATTTAAAACAATAAATTCGTACTTGCCGCTACTTTAAGCCTCATTCGTCACGGCTTGCTGCAGTCTCAACTAAATTATTTTCGGCATTTACCGCATATATATATATATATATATATATATATATATATATATGCTACACCAACAATTTTCAACAAAGATGTTATTATTTTACTAATATTTATTATTTTGAAAACACCATCGTGCAAGAAATAATGTACAACGCAAGTTTATGACGTGTTTTACAGAATCTCGGAAATAAAAAACCACTTCCCAACCTCGCATTGTAATATACTATTACAAAAATTAGTGACGCATTAGTTCGTAATTACCAAGCAACAAAACATATATTTAATTTTAGGAAGTTATATTTTGAGGTTATTTTAATTATATTATTTTTGGTCTGGACATCTTACCTCAATATTAATGTTGATTTGTTCTTGAACATGTTTCAAAACAATTCTGTTTTATCTTCAGCTTTCCCAGACTGGTTTTATTTATGTTGCATTATGTTGCACCACCTGGATGTCGATGTCAGCTCCATCCTGTGGTTGGCCAAAGAACCTCCAAACAAGGTCACCCTCCATCGGAATATCAAAATTCATAACTCTGTTTCTGTTCTTCTGAATATAATTTTTTTCCCAAATAGTCAGCTCGTTTGTATTTTCTAACTGTTTTAATAATTTAGTGTCTGAATTGATATTATGTTTTTCAGACCAAACATGAGCAGCAACTGCAGATTTTTCAATTTCTCCATTTTTAATATTTCTTATGTGTTCTTTGGTTCTAATTTTTAGGTTTCTTTTTGTTTTCCCTATATATATCTTTTCACAACCCATGCATTCAATTTGATATATTCCTGACTTTTTATTTTTATCAGTTTTTTTCATTTTTGTTGGTTTTTATTAGTTTATTTAAACTGTAGTTATTTTTTGGTGCTAATTTAATATTAAACTTCTCAAATATATTTTGAAATTTATTATGTACCCAGGGGTGATATGTGAATTTCCTATATTTTTTCATAGGTGGTTCTTCTTTTTCAAAATTACTTCTGTTTATCATTTTTTGTTTTTTATACTTTTCTATCCTTTTATGTACCATTTTTTCATCAAACCCATTTTCTCTTGCTACTTTGATTATGTGTTTTTTCTCATGTTTGAAATCTTCTTCGTTTAAGGGTAAGTTTACCAATCTATGAGTTAAACTATTAAATGCTGCTAATTTATGTCCAATTGGATTGAACCCTGTTGATTTTATAAAATTTTCCGTATGAGTTTCTTTCCTATGAATCCTGAATTCAATTTTTCTTTTTTCTTCGTTTCTGACCAATTTAAGATCCAAAAAAGGTATTTGTTTATTGTCTTCTATTTCTTTGGTGAATTTAATGTTTGTGCTCTGTAAATTTAATAGTTTTAGGGAATCTTCTACATGTTTTTCTTTAACAATACAAATTATATCATCAACATATCTACTCCAAAATTTAAACATTGTGGGATGTGCTTTAGTGATTTTACATTCAAAATCGCTCATAAATAAATTTGCCAGGAAAGGTGATAATGGGTTTCCCATTGAGAGCCCTGATTTTTGTCTATAGAAATTCCCATTGAATGTAAAAAACATTTGATCAATGCATAACGCAGTTAATTTCAAATAATCTTCTTTGATCTCTCTGTCTATGTTGTTTTTTCTTAACCAATTGTTCAATATCTCCAAAGTTTTTTGTTTCGGTACATTTGTGAATAGTGAAACTACATCAAACGAAACCAACCTATCTGTGGGTTCAATTCCACTTTTTCTAATTTCTAACTAATTCCAATGAATTTTCAATCTGCAGACTTTCAAATTATTAATTCTTTAAATTGATTATTCAGCCACTTCGAAATTTTGTAGGTTGGTGATCCAATATTGTTAATTATTGGCCTCATTTTGTTTCCCGGTTTGTGAATTTTTGGAAGTCCATGTATATTAGGGTTTCTTGGGTTGCTTACTTTTAACTGAAATTTTTCTTTCTTGGATAGAATTTTAACATTTTTAAAACAGTTTTCCACTTTTTTTTATGGTTTTTGGTAGGGGGTCATTCTTAATTTTTTCATACTCTTTTTCTTTCAAAAGTTCTTCCATTCTATTTTGATAATCTTCTTTGTCCAGAATTATAATTTGGTTACCCTTATCTGATTTTGTATATACAACATTTTTGTTTAAAAACACTCAAAGAAATAAATAACAAAAATGTTGTATATACAAAATCAGATAAGGGTAACCAAATTATAATTCTGGACAAAGAAGATTATCAAAATAGAATGGAAGAAATTTTGAAAGAAAAAGAGTATGAAAAAATTAAGAATGACCCCCTACCAAAAACCATAAAAAAAGTGGAAAACTGTTTTAAAAATGTTAAAATTCTATCCAAGAAAGAAAAATTTCAATTAAAAGTAAGCAACCCAAGAAACCCTAATATACATGGACTTCCAAAAATTCACAAACCGGGAAACAAAATGAGGCCAATAATTAACAATATTGGATCACCAACCTACAAAATTTCGAAGTGGCTGAATAATCAATTTAAAAGAATTAATAATTTTGAAAGTCTGCAGATTGAAAATTCATTGGAATTAGTTAAGAAATTAGAAAAGTGGAAACTGAACCCACAGATAGGTTGGTTTCGTTTGATGTAGTTTCACTATTCACAAATGTACCGAAACAAAAAACTTTGGAGATATTGAACAATTGGTTAAGAAAAAACAACATAGACAGAGAGATCAAAGAAGATTATTTGAAATTAACTGTGTTATGCATTGATCAAATGTTTTTTACATTCAATGGGAGTTTCTATAGACAAAAATCAGGGCTCTCAATGGGAAACCCATTATCACCTTTTCTGGCAAATTTATTTATGAGCGATTTTGAATGTAAAATCACTAAAGCACATCCCACAATGTTTAAATTTTGGAGTAGATATGTTGATGATATAATTTGTATTGTTAAAGAAAAACATGTAGAAGATTCCCTAAAACTATTAAATTTACAGAGTACAAACATTAAATTCACCAAAGAAATAGAAGACAATAAACAAATACCTTTTTTGGATCTTAAATTGGTCAGAAACGAAGAAAAAAGAAAAATTGAATTCAGGATTCATAGGAAAGAAACTCATACGGAAAATTTTATAAAATCAACAGGGTTCAATCCAATTGGACATAAATTAGCAGCATTTAATAGTTTAACTCATAGATTGGTAAACTTACCCTTAAACGAAGAAGATTTCAAACATGAGAAAAAACACATAATCAAAGTAGCAAGAGAAAATGGGTTTGATGAAAAAATGGTACATAAAAGGATAGAAAAGTATAAAAAAGAAAAAATGATAAACAGAAGTAATCTTGAAAAAGAAGAACCACCTATGAAAAAATATAGGAAATTCACATATCACCCCTGGGTACATAATAAATTTCAAAATATATTTGAGAAGTTTAATATTAAATTAGCACCAAAAAATAACTACAGTTTAAATAAACTAATAAAAACCAACAAAAATGAAAAAAACTGATAAAAATAAAAAGTCAGGAATATATCAAATTGAATGCAGGGGTTGTGAAAAGATATATATAGGGAAAACAAAAAGAAACCTAAAAATTAGAACCAAAGAACACATAAGAAATATTAAAAATGGAGAAATTGAAAAATCTGCAGTTGCTGCTCATGTTTGGTCTGAAAAACATAATATAAATTCAGACACTAAATTATTAAAACAGTTAGAAAATACAAAAGAGCTGACTATTTGGGAAAAAATTTATATTCAGAAGAACAGAAACAGAGTTATGAATTTTGATATTCCGATGGAGGGTGACCTTGTTTGGAGGTTCTTTGGCCAACCACAGGATGGAGCTGACATCGACATCCAGGTGGTGCAACATAATGCAACATAAATAAAACCAGTCTGGGAAAGCTGAAGATAAAACAATTGTTTTGAAACATGTTCAAGAACAAATCAACATTAATATTGAGGTAAGATGTCCAGACCAAAAATAATATAACAAAACATATACTTTATATTCTAACAAAACATAAAACACGTAATGAAAACATAAATTACAGATTCAACAAAACTTTAATGATTTCGTATAACTACATAAATAAACTTCCCTTGACTTTTCTGGAAGTGCAATATTAATTATTGTATCTTGGACTGTTCTTAAAATGTTTCCTAATGAACCGTAAAATCGCCTTCTCCGCTCTTTTTTACACAATTCAGCGTAAACTAAGTGAATTCCTCAGAAAGTCGAATTTATGGTCCAATTTTACTGGTTTACGGAACATGGGACCTATACTTATTTTGTTAAATTGGTTATATTCAATTTCTGATGCCAGCTTATTTAAAAGTGCAATAAAAACAAGCCATACACAACCATAACTTTTTATCTACTTCATTGCACATTATTGTACAATTTGACATGAATTTAATAATATATTACGATGCGAGGTTGCGAAGTGGTTTTTACAGAAGGGAGGAAAATGTTTAAAAACCGAGCGATAGCGAGCTTTTTAATTTCCGAGATTCTGTAAAACACTTCACAAACGTGCATTGTACATTATTTTTTGCGCGATGGTGTTTTCAGAATAATAAATAATAGTAAAATAATATCTTTGTTGGAAATATTTGCGTTCATTATACACAACCGACTAACGTTAACAGTGTGGGCAATGTCTATTAGTTGAAACTATAGCAGGCCATGACATCAATTCAGTTATAAAATGGTGGCAACGACGTATTAGTTTTAAACTCGTATTGTTTCAAATAAAGGTCAGTTCATTAAAAATGCAGTGATTTGTTTCGTGTAATGTATATTAACACTACCTTTAGGATATTTTTTGTATATACATTGTATATAGTATACATAGAGAGCAATGGTTTTACTTTCCACACGCATTTTGTAATGTGTAATATTATAGTATAGTTATTTTATTACAGTATAGTTATTTAAGTTGGCAGACCCAAAATGTAGGAAGTTGAACTTTCAATCATGGTCGCCATTGCTGTAAGTACGACAAAACGCACTATCGCACAAAAATAACTTACTACACTGTAATATCACATTTACACCCACATATTGGAAGTAAAACCTCAGCTCTCTATGTGTACTACGTACAATGTACGAGTATATACAAAAAAATATCCAAAAGGTAGTGTTAATATACATTATATGAAACAAATCACTGCATCTTAAATGAACTGAACTTTATTTGAAACAACATAAAACAATAAATACGTATTTGCGGCCATTTTATCAATAATAATGGTCTCACGGCCTCCTGTACTTTCAACTAATAAACTTTGCCCACACTGTTAACGTTACTCAATTGTTTATAATGCTCGCACATATTTCCAACAAAGATGTTATTATTTTACTACTATTTATTATTTTGAAAACACCATCGCGCAAAAAATAATGTACAACGCACGTTTGTGAAGTGTTTTACAGAATCTTGGAAATTGAAAATTCGCTATCGCTCGGTTTTATTACTGATTATTTAGAAATAAATTAAATCAATGTAAGGTATAGGGGTGATTAAATTGTATGGTATACATTTCGACGAAGTAAACACGGTACCTAAACCCAATTTTTAATTTCAGGTTTCGAGCAAACCCCCACTTCCAACGATCGAATTTTGCTGATTTTTGGAGAATAATTCCTCGTTTTATTTTAATAGCATATGCTGAGTTTCGTTGCGAAATATGAACAACTACGACCGCTAATTTTTTTGTTTCAGGTGAACTCTTACACCCAATGGACCAATTTTGCTGGTTAACGAACTCGAGCATTCTTTTTTTTTTTAAAGATTGCTATATGTCAAGTTTGGTTTTGATAAAACAAGAATTGTGGCCACTAGAGCGTTAAGAGACATATAAGGCCCGAACCGCTAGTTGGAAGGCATGCACAGTACCACCTAAGCTAGCGCGCCAGACCGTGTTTCTGAGTGTAAAATGTGCCAAAATAATTACCAACTTCAAATAGGTTTATATGGTATTCTTAGACTTGAATCGTTTTTGATGTGATCAAGAAAGTGGAGACTTAGGCCCTTGTTGCAGAGTGTAGTTAAAGAAGACAGTAGTCCGGATCAAACTCTTGACTGAAGAGGAACTAACACAATTACTGACTTATCTTCTACAACAAATGACAATACTGCAACACTATAAATTCCACAACGTCTTCAAGACCACTGTATTACTTCACTTTATAGCTCATCTTTAATTTTCTGTCGTAAACTGGCCTATATAGAGTGTGTCTCAAACTTTCTTACATTACTTTCCTTAGTTTAACCTCTTCCTCTATAGGTACTTTTAAGTGCCCTACGCTCATCGGATCTTTCAGTGACACGACCTATTAGAAGACGATTCTGAACTCATGATCACATATATTATCACATAAGGACACGGAAGATCTTCCGAGTTGAGTGATCAGATCAATGCAGCAGCCACCTCATAGACAACACGAATTTTTAGGACAAGACACACCTTTCACAACTCATATATACATAAAGAAGGTAAAGTGAACCCACTACAGGCCTTTGGAGACCTTTGGGGTAGTGGGAGGTTAAGGCTCCCACTTTTTCTTGACAATCGGCACTTGATGCCAACCGAGTTGTCAGCCCAGCGTGACAGCCGCTTTCACCCCCAGAACAGGCGTCTGGTACTCATTCCCGTTAGAGGTTGAGTCGAACCCAGGCCCATGGTGGCACCAGAAGGTTTGGGTCAGTTTAAAAATCCTAACCCCAACGGGACTCGAACCCTCGACCTTCTGGTTTGTAGCGTATTGCCTTAGCTATCTACGCTACGGCGTTCCCCCATATATATACATACATAATATCCATGTGTGCATTTACGGAGTTACTTCTTAGGCGTGGTTTGGTGGTATCTATATATAACCCCTGCTTATGCCAGGAGAAAGATCCTTAAGCCTGAATAAAAAGGCATCTAAGCAAAATATCATCATCCTAATAATACCTTAGTTACCTGATAGATATCTCATTGAGTCGGTATATTGACCTATGATGTTCATGACATCTATGAGCAAATCTATAAAAATGAATGTTTGTTTGTTTGTTCATACTTTATGCGCGGCCATGCCGGTGATACGATTGTAATGGGGCTTTTTGCAAAATGTTCAGGAGATTTCCGGGATGAACATAGGCTATAAGAGAGTTGTGATACCCAACTCCTACACCCTTAAAAATCGCCCTTTGTAGTGGAAAACGTAAAACAAGTAGCTCTTTGGATGCTTAAATGGCTTACGCTGCCTAAAACATAACAAACACACTAAATTAATGTACACAGAATTGAATGCCTCAAAAAAATCTACAAAAAAAAGTCCGCGACAGCATATGTTTTTCTCTTACGGATAATTCATAATAACCATTCTTGTCTTTCATTGATACCAAGAAGATCCAAACAAGTACATAGATTCCTGCGCAAGCATAGCAACACATGGCGGGTATTCTTTTACGTATAACTCACAATAACGAATTTTGTCTTTTAGCTCATTTATGCCAAGAAGATCGAGATAAGTAAATTCCCGGGCAACATCAGGTAATCATCACAGGATATCTAAAAAATATAAATGTACAATTATTTTTTTCTTTTACTTATTCAACTAAACATAAAATCACATTAATTTTCATTTATTTAGACGTAGAAGCGCACGCCGGGTATTAGCTAGTAAGGTAATAAAAAATAACTTGGTCTAGTACTCACAAAGGAGAGGCTATGGTTCAACATTGGGCAACGCCATCATAGATGTGAGGCGCAATCGCAGATGAAGGGATGAGATGAAATGAAGCCCTTTATTAATGAAGATCTGTGATGTAAAAGGATACCAGCTGACCTGGCTTTTAGTAATAACACGGGGGAAGATGAAATGAAGTCAAACGAAATGGATGACATGAGTATCAAGAAGAGGGGGAATGAAGCTTTTGGTTGAGGAAAACGGGAGAATATTCGAGAAAAGTTACTCTGATTCCGAACCCCACATGGTGTGACCGAGACGTGAACTAAAGGTGGAGGGTGAGTATCTAATAATCACTTGTCCCAATTATTAATTAAGTGAGATCAAACGAATCGGCGACAATAAAAAGAATCACGTCGCAACACAATCATAGGCATGAAGGTAATGGAAATAATGAAGTTACAAACACAAATATATTTAAGCAAATATTTATTTTCAACACTTTTGAAATTCTTAATAAAGCACCGTTGAGATTATGTAATAAGATGTTAATTATATAATTTTTACCTGGTAAGTCAGTCGTCCACAACTAAATTATTAAGCTTCTTCAAGTTATTTTAATATGGAGGCCTTTCGAAAATAATGTTTCATCTCCTGCGTTTTAACTTGAACTGATGGTGTTATACATGTTGTATAACGGTTTTATGTCTGCGGTTATGTTCTCGTTATACAACCTATATTCCAGTTAAAACGCAGAATATGAAACATTGTTTTCGAAAGGCCTCCATATTAGAATAACTTGAAAAAGTTTAATAATTTAGTCGAGGACGACTGACTTGGTAAAAATGATATAATTAACATCTTAAATATGTATTTTATTAGGAATATTCCACACTACGGTGGTTCTCCTTGAACCCAAAGTGATTTGTCGCCAGAGGTTTCCGATTAAAGCATATTTTTCCTTCAAATTTCTTCTTCTCCTCACTCCATCTATCCATCGTTCTCTAGATCTACCTCTTCCATTTATTCCATTAGCTTTCCAGTCAAGGATCTTCTTGGGTATTCTATCTACTTCCATTCTTATGAAGTGTCCATACTACTTCGAACGTTTTTCTTCTATTTTTGCTAACTTTTTTTTTAACTCGCATAATATCCTTTAGTGTGCTATTTCTGGTTTTATCCCGTCTTGAAATTCTTGCCGATCGCCTCCAAATAGTATATTACAATACGAGGTTGGGAAATGGTTTTTACAGAATCGAGGAAAATGTTTAAAAACAGAGCGATAGCGTTGTACAATATTTTTTGCGCGATGGTGTTTTCAAAATAATAAATAATAGTAAAATAATAACATATTTGTTGGAAATATATGCGTTCATTTTAAACAATTGACTGACGTTAGCAGTCTGTCCAATGTATATATGCTAAATGCAGAAAATAATTGTTGAGATTACTGCAGGCCTTGATATGAATCTCGCATAAAATGACTGTAAGTTTGAATGATTGTAATCAAAACGACGAAACTGAAGAGGCGTGGGAAATTGGGTGTGATTCTTTAGTGCCAGAGAAATCTAAATTAAGATATGAAAAAATATACATTTCATTCAGAAAGTGGCTGGAAGAGAAGAATTGTTGTGTGAGGAAAGTATGATAAATTTAAAAGGAGGTATCAATATTGCAGATTTTGTTACACTAGTTAGCTTCCTCAAAAAAGAAAAATATTGGACATAAAGCTAAAAAAGTCTAAAAGTTTTCAGTAGAATTTTGTTAAGTCAACTTTGAATATTGTTTCAAATAAAGTTCAGTTCATTTAAAGTGCAGTGATTTCTTCCATATAACGTATATTAACACTACCGTTTGGATACATTTTTGCATATACATAAAGGGCAGTGGTTTTACTTCCCGCACGTGGGTTGTAATAAGTAGTATTACAGTATAGTTATTTAGGTTTGGCAAAACCGAAATGTAGGAAGTTGGACTTTCAATCATGGTCGCCATTGCTGGTAAGTACGACAACACTCTCTATCGCGCAAAAAATGAATTTATACTGCTGATGGCTTGTTGTTTACATACTGCCCAGGTTTCGGACCCATATAATAAAATGCTTTGTAACAGGGCTCGAATTATAGTTTTCTTCGTTCTGTCTGCTATGTTTCTATTCCAGAGCACATACCAATAGTTATTCTCTAACAAATAAATAAATAGAATAAAGACAGGCTAAAAGTTTAACAGTAATATGTACGCAAAAATGAAGAATAATGCATAGCCTAAAATGTAAGAACGAGACACAATACCAATTTTTTATATTTTGCTGAAACTACACAAAATGGAGAAAAGGTTATTAAAGTTTGAAGCGGGGAAATTATTACATCATCTACTAACAAAAGAAAAATTTCCAATATCCGTTCTTTGTTCCCTAGTTCTAATTTTGAAATTATGGTCGTTCCTGTCACAGTACGTGGGTTACATGATGGATTATTTTGACGATTATTTTGCGATAGGAACTACTTACTTCAAGAGCCACAAATTCTTGAATTTACCAGAGACAGAGTTGTTGAAGCAATAGATCAAAGTGCGTAATAATTAACTGTTACTATTATCAATTTCCAAAACTATATTTCTGAACTGTTAAGGAGACTTAAAAAAAGTAGGTAATATTTTCTGTAACAAAAATTTACTAATTTTCCTCAAAAAATTCACATACCTGCTCGTCTATTACCAAAAATCATGAACATTTTTTAAAAATTTAAATTCCCATTTTGCATTAAGAATGTCTTAGCTATAATAATAATAATAATAATAATAATAATAATAATAATAATTACACTACGTTTTATTTATACAGTATCTTTGAACCCATTCTTACCCAACTTTTTATTTCTTTTGAAAAAGATAAAATAAAAAATCATTTAACACATAAAATTGATCTTTTGGAAACATAATTTGTGGTTTTTAGAAATTAAAAAAATGTATAGAAAAACATTACACTGTCTAATCCTATTAATTAAGATTCTATATACTTCTAAACGAAATTATTTAGCATCTCGTTTCCAGTCTATTTATCCTCCAAACCAGAATTTAAACACACGATCACAGGAATCCTATTTTTCGTATCGAGAGTAGGACTACTGCTCTACTATTATTACTTCCCCTACCTGTTCTCTTGCTTAATATATCGTAATATATGACATCTGATCACTCCGCATCATAAACTATACCCACAACTGGAATCCCCTACAACATGAAACTAGGGGCTGCCGAAAGTTAGAATAACTTTTTTTACTCTTAATTGATATTAGCTTTCATTTCATTTTGAACATTAGCTTCACGCGTAATGTACATATATTAATTAATGTTTCCCATTTAGTTTATTAAATTTTACTGCAATTAATAATAATAATAATAATAATATTATTATTATTATTATTATTATTATATAAATTAAAATATTTAACACTATAACAACAAGAACTAAATGTGTTTATTCATGGTAAGTTGATGTATAACAAGTTGATGTATTTTAAAAAATTCTGATACACACTGCGTATTGAAGGATTAAGAGAATCTGGAACGTCCTACATCGCTAACGACAAAAAATAATGGTAATGTTTTCCGACAATCTATTCACAGCAGGAAGATGAAACGTTTATCATTTTAAAAGCTTCGAAAATAGTCTAATAGATCTTTTTTTAAATCCATGTTTCATTACGATTTTTTTCCTAGAGATTTTCTAATTAATGTTTAGCTATGGATTATTTCCTGGTAACATACTTGTCGATGCAGGCATTCAACACACTGTTATGGGAAAGTAAGATAAATTAAGCTATGGGATCATATCCCATTTATTCCTATAGGATAAATTGGTCCAGTTAATTGGAAATACATTCCAAATTTCCCAAATTATATAATAATAATAATAATAACAATAATAATAATAATAATACCTTTACTTTACCTGGCAGAGTTAAGGCCTTAAGGCCTTGTCTACCACTCAATCAGGATAGAAAAAATACAAAAAGTATTCTTACATCTAAATTACAATAAACAAAGTTATTACATGATACATCTGCAATACTGTAATATAATAATTACACTGGTCGACAAAAATGAATAACCAATATTCATTTTTTCTCTTATGACAGTATTTCTTATTTTGTCTAATTTTGAACATCTTGCTGCTCTCCTCAAGAAATCCATTTCCCATCGACATAAGTTTTTATTGAATTTCCAAACTTCAGTTCCATATGTGACAGTACTTCTCACTATTGAATTATATATTTGTAACTTATTTTTCCTGGTTATATGTCTGTTCCATAAGACTCCATTCATCATTGCTATTATTGCTCTACCTTTATTTATTCTGTTCTTAATATCACTTTCTTGTTTATCCTCTTTATCTAATTTTACTCCCAGATACTCAAATTCTTCACATCCTCTGATATACCCCTTTTCATCTTCTAATATCAAATCTTCGGTTTCCGCTCCATATCCCATATAAATGTTTTTCCTAAATTAATTTTCAAACCCCAGTTATCGTATTCGTCCAATAATTTTCTGAACATAAACTCCATGACTTCATATTCTTGAGCAATTATTATCTGGTCATCCGCAAATAACAGTGTACATATTGTAACTGTTGATCCATCTCCAATTGGTACTCCCATTCCTGAACATTTGTTGCTCGAGTTTGACAGTGCTTTATGTATAAATATCTTAAATAATGTTGGTGATATGATGCAACCTTGACGAAGGCCTTTTGTTACTTTAATTTCTTCTGATATATATTTTCCAATTTTAATTTTAGATACTGCATTTTATACACATTTTTTATTGCATTAATAATTGTATCGTTTATGGCCATATCTTCTAATGCTTCCCACAACTTTTGTAAACGTACAGTGTCATATGCCTTTTCTAAATCCACAAATGTGAAATAAACTTGTTGGTTGTTGTTATTCGTCTTTTCAATCAATTGTTTTACCACAAATATGTGATCAATTGTAGATCTCTGAGACGTAAAGCCTGGTTGTACTTCATTCTGCTTATGTTTATAATTTTCTTCCAAATAGTATTTGATTATTTTTCCATATATACGTCTAAAAACATCCATTACGGTGATTCCTCTATAATTATTGCACTCATCCTTTCTTCCTTCCTTTCTTATGAATGACTGATATCAACCCAATTTTCCATTTTACTGGTACATCTTCTCCGTTTAGGCATCTCTCAATAAGGCTCCTTAACAATTCAAATACTTTCCTTGTACCATATTTAATTAATTCTGGCTGTACTCCTTCTTCCCCACAAGACGTTCCATTTGTTTAAACTTCCAATTGCTATTTCTACTGTCTCAATATCTAAATGTATACTCGTTCTGTTTTGATCATCAGTTTCCTCTGCAATTCCACTTAAAAATTCCAAACGATCTTCAGTCAATAGCTTGCTAGAATATAATTTCCATTCATTTAAAGAAATTCCCTGAATATTGATTTTATTGTGTCCTGGCTTTCTTAAATTTTTCAAAGTTCTCCATGCCTCTGAACACCTTTTTCCCTCCAATATAATTCTGAATTCTTTGACAGGTTCTTTCCCAATATTTATTCTTTTCTTCTGTCACCTTCTTTCTTACCTTCGCTTGTGCTTTTTTGTACTCCATTTTGTCCGTCTAAATGTTTTGTTCTTAACCATTTAAGATATTTACTTTTGTTATCATCTATATCATTTTTAATCTCCTTGTTCCAAAAATAAGTTTTCTTATTCTCCATTTCCTTTTCTCCCAAAACCTCCCTAGCAGCCATATGTATATTTTCGACAATATACTGATATTGTTTCTCAAGAGTATCTAATGTATTTTCAATCAACTTTTCGTCCAGCTTTTTTCGGTAAAGGTATAAAAATACTATCGTCCTCTAACAACTGAGTATTATATAGAGGCGTGTGCGTAATTTTCTGATGTCTCCAATTTCTCTTTCTTATCGTCACTCTTATTAAAATATGGACATTTTTTTTTTGCATTTACCAAATAATGATCACTGCCACAGGTTGGGCCTCTATAGACTCTAACATATTGTATTTTCAAATCCGTATTTTGTCAAACAATTATATAGTCTATTATTGATCTCTGCTGTAAAGTATCTTGATATATTGTGTATTTATGAATGTCTTTGTGTTCATAAAATCTGCTTGTAATTTTTAACGAGCACTGCTCATATATTTCTATAAGTCTTTTGTTGTTATCATTAATTTTCTCCTCTCCAAAAGGTGCGACCACTTCACTTCCAATCCTGGTGCCAGTTCTACCATTGAAATCTCCCATCACAATAATTTCTCTTTAGTTCCCAATTTCCTTTTTTACGTTATTCAAGTTTCCATAGAACTCATCTTTCTTCGTAGGCGATTCATCTTGGCTTAATCCTTATACTCCTAGAATTATAACTTTTTTCCAAAAATATTTATTTTCAATTTAATCATATTTTCATTTATGGCCTCCCAACTAGTTATAAATTTCTTGAATTCCTTCTTAATTATAATTGAGATTCCTCTCTGCGCTCGTTTATGTTTCTCTACTCCGCTTAAAAAAATGCATATATGGACCTTTAACTTCTGAACCTTTTCCTTTCTTTTTTGTTTCTGTTAGCACAATTATGTCTTGGTTAAGCATTTTCATTTCCTCTATGATGTCACCATTTTATTTTGAACATCTCGAATATTCCATGTTCCAACAAGAAATGTCCTTTTCCTTTGCTTTTGTCATCTTGGTTTATTTCCGTCCGGCTTTAAATCTTTAGGCTTTTTAGCATTGTTATGTTTTTTTTGTGACGAAAGTGAGCTGGCCTGATGTATCAGCCCCCAACCTGGAGGACCACGTAATTTTTGGTCAAGGTTTTCTTCCTCTAGCCTTTGTCAAACCAATGACGAACTGCAAGGCAGCAGTATCTGTACCCTAGATAAGGGACCATCAAAGGGTACTACTACTACTACTACTACTACTACTACTACTACTACTACTACTACTAATAATAATAATAATAATTGTTATTATTATATTATAACATTTTATGTTAAAATATTTCGGGGATTCGAGTCCCGTTGCAGTCAGGACTTTTTAAACTGGCCTAAACCCTCTCATGGCTTCCAAGGGAAATAAGTAAAAAAAAAAAACTGTTTTAGGGGTAAAGGCGGCCGACACCCCGGTTGATATATCGGGCCGATTGTCTAGAAACGTGGGAGGCTTAACATCCTACTACCCCAAGGACCTACTGAGGCCTATAGAGGGATCACTTTTTTACGTTATATATTACATTATTTTATATTATACTAGCCTGTTATATAATTTGTATTTTCCTGGTCAGCACTTCCTGTGTATTGCATGTAATTTAACTATAGATAATGCATAACATATGTACTATGATTTAACCCTGATGTAATTTAACATAATATCTTACGGTCTAACTTAATCAGGTAAAATAAAGCATTATTATCATCATCATTATTATAGCTAGAGTAGCTTTAAATATTGTACCACGACATTACTTTAGCAACTGAGATATATATATATATATATATATATATATTTTACAGATAATTCATTATAGAATGTAACAAATATTTAATTAGACTTTTTAACTCATGCCCCAAATAGGAGTCAATGACCAATCGCGTTTTAATGAATTTTGATTTACAACCAATCACAGTCGTGTTTCACCTGGAATTTATCAAATAAGTATATCATATTAAAGAAAGCTCCTCCTTTTTAACAATCTGAATAGGATATTTTGCAGTGACTCCCAGATTGTATATATACTGCACGAGTATAAACAGATACTGCTTGCGGGATATAATAGAACGACATTTTTAGCAATTGATTATACTACAATAAAAATAAACGGCTCTTTGCACTTTCTTAAACGTATCATTTCCCAGGTAATAAAGTTCCAGAAAAAATATAATTGACATATTTACATCATAGGACATCATACATTAATTAATAACCTATAATGTTGGTTATAAACAATTTCATTTGTTTAATTTTTTCTCCACTAGGATGCATTCTTACAATATTGCGATCCTTTGGCAATAAATAATATGATCTGGTTGCAGTGATGAACAAATGAAGCATAACAAACGTTTGTCATTTGTTTTCAAACATCGCCGTCTACATTAAATATATACATATTTTAAAATAACTATATTTAAATAAAGATTTGCGAGTAAACAGCTTAATTTTCTTCGTTAGATAGTCCCAACAAATGCCACTCTTGATTTTCAAATTCACTAGATAAATTCACTTGTCACTTCGTGACATCGTGAATTTATCGATAATTTGGAAATCACTCGTGGCATTACTTATGATAATGCTATAAGATGAATATTTGTTATGTAATGTATAGTTCCACTATACGTGAACCTGTTTGATTCACACTACTGAGATGTAAAACTAATTAGAGAAAAAATAAAACTGGTAATTTCTCCCCTTGATTACAAAATGAAATGTTGGAGATGTTCCATTACTGCGTGGATAGAGTCTTGCAGTGTCTTTTATCGAAGTTGCAGTGCTCACCTAGCTGCATTAAGAGCTTCAAGCAGAGAAAGAAATCAATGAATGTGATTCCAATCTGGCCCTCGCAATGAAGTGGAAGAGAAAGGCTTTAGAAGGCCAAGGGGATGGACGAGTCCTGCAGAGATTAGGGGATGCTCTATGAAGCCTAATTCTATCCCAGAACAAGTTGTAGAGAAGGTCAATTCTGTTTCTTTTTGTTATTTGCTTCGAGTCCCTGCTTATCCTAGGGTTTCTGAACACACTCTCTTTTCTTTAGTACGTTAAATCCCTTCGTTCTTCTTTCCTGATCAACTTTCCCCCAATCCAAGAAAACTTATAAATCACTTACAAGATTCATTGCTCTTTTGAAGCAAATAAAAAAAAGCTCGTTAACGAAGCTTAGTTCCTGGGATGAGAAAAGCATGCAAATCATTATCAATTGTTTGTTTTTATGGACTTTCAATGTCACACAACATTTTGTTTTACTAATGTATATGCGCGTACATTTCCAATTAATGTTTTCATAAATTCATTTAATATTATTTGGAATTATGCATTCGAAAAGTAATGGCATAACTGCTACAACATCACAAAAAAAATATTTAGATTACTTTTGACATTATGAGCTTCATTTATAGTCTACTGGCAAGTCAACTATAGAGTGTCCAAATCCTTAGAAAACGGAGCATTTCATCCACAGCACCATTTCCGGATATCTCTTTGAATTATCGATCTAGAATGGCGAGTTTCTGGCGCCATAAAACCAGATGTTCGGGGCAGACAGAGCTCTGTAAGCCTTGTAAGGCAGTCTGTCTAGGAGAAAGACAACTCCGAAATTAAACTCTGGTCCTCCAGGTTGGGGGTTTTGTTGTTGGGCTGGTAACCCACCCAAGTAAAAAGAAAAAAAACTATCACTCAGAAGTCTCAAGTTTGAATACGAAACCCGGACAAATTCAATGGATACAACTTACGCATTGAAAAGGCTAGACAATTTGGAATAACGGATATGATCAATATTGCAACCTGGAATGTGAAAGGACTCCATACAAAAGAGCAGGAAATACAGTTAGAACTAAAACAAAAAAGAATTAATATAACAGTCTTGACAGAAACAAAAAGGAAGTTGAAAGGAAGTCAAGATCTTGAAGAATATACAATTTTGTACAGTGAGGTGGAACAACATGTACATGGACAAGCTGGAGTAGCTATGACGATTGTTCAGAAATGGAAAAAGAAAATATCATATAAATTTGCAAATGAAAGAATAATGGTAGCAAGGTTTAAAATACCAAGAGGACACCTTACAGTTACAGGAATCTACAGTCCTGAAGAAGGAAGAATGAGAGATACAGAAGAATTTTATGAAAAATTGCAGGAAACTTATAATGAAATTAACAAAACAGATATGATACATATAGCTGGGGATCTAAATGCTAGAGTAGGAAAAGTGCCCATAAATGATGTAATTGGTACATGTGGAGAAGAGACCCTCAATAATAACGGTCTCAAGTCAATTCTGCACCTATAATAAATTAAGGTAACGAACACCTTCTTCAAGAAGAAAGAAATACATAAATACACATGGAGTAATAGAGGTCACTGTTCAATTATTGACTATACAATTGGCAATGTAAAAGCGGCTAAATCGATACAAGATACACGAATTTATAGAGGATATGACATATACAGCGACCATTACTTGCTGATGGCAAAAATAGTCTTGATTGCTAGATGGAAAAATATAAAAAGCAAAAGAACTAACCTATCAAGTAAAGCGGACAATACAAGATTTAAGATAAGATTGTTAAAAATCAATCAATTAGAGATTTATATGAACAGAGACTTAACCATAATATAATAAATGTTCTAACTGTAAATGATGTGACAAAAGAATGGGGAAACATTCAAAGTTGTATTATTAAAGCAGCCCAAGAATCAATTGGCAAACAAAAGATTTGGAAAAGCAACGAGGACTTAAAATATGGAACTCTGATAACGAAAACGCTATTCGTGAAAAACGAAAAACATATTGCATTTTCTTACAAAAAAAATGATGAATCAAGACAAAAATATATATAGGCAAGGAATTATGCTAAATCGCTAGTGCAGAGAGCACATAGAGAGACTTGGGAGAAACGTATAGGAGATGTTGAATATGATGTATATGGCAGGCAAGATTTTGCATTTAAAATACTAAGAAATGTAAATAAATCAGAGAAAGATACAGCCAATACAAATGTTATTGAACCAAAAGTATGGGTTGAACATTATAAACAGTATGGTTTAATGAGAATGAACAATCTCACACTCCAGTAAATAATACATTTGAAGGATGCGATTTAATCACATTGGATGAATTAGAAACATCAATAAGAAAATTTAAATGCAGAAAATCATCTGGGCCTGATAATATAAATGCAGAACTTTTGAAATACGGAGATTTGTTATTAAAATTAAGATTATTACACATCTTTAATATGTGTTGGATAAACAAAGAAATTCCCAAAACATGACTCATTGCAAATGTTATATCAATTTTTAAAAAAGGAGTTAGAAATAAAAAAGTAATTATAGAGGAATCAGTATTTTGAACTCTGTATATAAAATATATGCAGGGATATTACTTAATAGATTAAAACCTATAGCAGATGCATTGCTTTTAGAAGAACAGAACGGTTTTAGACAAGGAAGGTCCTGCTCTGACAATATATTCACTATGAGACAGATTATAGAAAAGAGACGAGAATAATTTACCCACAGCTTTCGTAGATCTTGAAAAAGCCTTTGATAAGGTGATAAGAAGAAAATTGTGGGAAATAATGAAGGCAAGAGGGTACCCGGCTCAACTTATAGAAGGAATAAAAAGTCTTTATATTATCCTTAATTTAGGTAATTATTCCAGTGAAGAAATTTTAATAAATCAAGGAGTTCGACAAGGGTGTACATTATCACCTACATTGTTTAATATATATTTTGACGAGGTTATAAGAAAATGGAAAAAAAAAATCAAGTCCCATAGGAATACAAATCAATAAGGAAATGTATATATGAATATTTTAATGTATGCAGACGATCTGGTAATTATACAGAAGTCAGAGGATGATTTACAAGGAGCCATTTACATGTTGAATCAATTAGGATCCTATTATAATCTCAAAGTTTCATTTCAAAAAAACTCAAATTATAGCTTTTCAGGGCAAAGTGCCAGTCAGAGCAAAAATAGTAATCAATAATGAAATAATAGAACAGTTAGCACACTTTAACTTTCTTGGTTCAGATATAACACACAGCTACGATTGGGATATACACAATAGATTAAACCGATATCAAATTATGTGTGGTACCATAAGAAGAACCCTCCGAAAGACTCGAAGAGAAACTCAGCTCAGGTTTTATAAAATTATGGCTATTCCTGTTCTTTTATATGGATCTGAATCTTGGGTACTTACAAAAAAGATATCTCACACATTCAAGCCACTAAAATTAAATTTTTAAGATCCGTAAAAGGATGTACACACATGGATAGATTACACAATAAGAAATTAACTGGATATATTTTCAATGCTCGATAAACTAGACGAGCACAAATACCAATGGAAAAACATTTATACAGAATGTACAATACAAGATTACCCAAAAAGATCAACGCCTACAAACCACATGAAAAAAGATCTTTGGGACGGCCAAGGAAACGATGGACTTGAGACCGGAATAGGTTGCATTGACCTAATCCTGGAAAGGAAGAAGAAGAAGAAATTTCTGGATATCAACTCTTGATTGAAATCGAATGTCTGGTAGAGGTTCTTTGATCTTTGAAAATAAATTATAGTCACAAGAGATCATGTCTGATGAATTTGGTGAATGCTCGAGTACTTCACAATTCCACCTTCTAAACAAATTTTACTGAACATCTTTTTAGAGTGGCATTACTTACTAAATGTGAGAAGCAATTAATGTATTCACAAAATATTGATATTTCGAGACTTTCATATCACATATTTATACAACAAGGACTGCTCATCAACATACTACAAGATTGCAATAATCACCATTAGGATCACTGATTTACAAAAGTGTTGCTATTACTTATCGAATGCCCTAATACATAAATTTAAAGAAATGTCATATATATAAACATAATATTACTAAGCTAGTTGGTTTAGGGAGTAGCGTTTGAGACAAGTAGACCTATTTGAGACGTGCCAGATTCAGATTCCGGTGCTGACCAAATTACTTATGCTTAATTCCGGTTTTTAAATATCGCCATGGCAAGTGCTTGGTTCCAATTCCATTACGAGAACAATTTCATTATATGTTATCATTACGATTAAATAACTGAAAAACTTCAGAAAACATTTGACCTAAACTGTAAGATTTATGATGATGATGATGATGAAAAAAAAGACCGTCATACACGAACTACGTAACTATGTAGATAATTCTTAATTGTTATTATATGTATAATTTAACCCTGGTGAAGTGGAAGAGGAAATAAATAAATAAATAAATAAAATAGTAAATAAACTAGGAAATTCCTCACAAATCGAATAAATAATAATAATAATAATAACTTTATTTATATACAGAATTTTAATGTTTACACATCTTTCTGTGCCTAAAGTTTTATTTTTCTTCTCCACTCGTCTCTCTCCATCCAATCCACGTCATCCAGTCCTCTTGCTCTCATTACAGTTATTTCCTGCATCCACGAGTTTCGAGGTCTTCCTCTCCTCCTTCTTTCAGGTGGACACCATTCCAATGTTTTCCTGGGTAATCTTTCTTCTTGCATTCGTCGTACGTGCCCATACCAATTTAATTGCTTATACCGTATATAATATACTATTGAATAATAATAATTAATAATAATAATAATAATAATAATAATAATAATAATAATAATAATAATAGAAAATAAATTCAATACGACAATCTCTGAAAGTAAATCGAAAGTAATGGCATTCAACGGGAAAGACCACATGAGGTGTAAAATCAGTATTAATAACAGTATAATACAACAGGTGAACAATTTTAATTATTTAGGATGCAGCGTATCATACTGCCAGAAGGAAGATATTAATATTAAATTAAATAGATTTTACAGAATGTGTGGCACTATAAGACGGACACTGAAAAATAAAACTTTGAGGAGCACACAACTAAAATTTTACAAAATTATGGCAGTGCCTGTCTTAACATATGCAAGTGAAAATTGGACTCTTAACCGTTCAGACAGAAGGAAAATAGAAACTGCAGAAATGAAGTTCCTACGTTCAGTAGCAGGTGTGACAATTTTGGACAAGAAAAGAAGTGAGGATATTAGGAAGGACTTAAATATTTTCAATTTAACAAATAGAATTGACAACATGAGAAACAACTGGTATGAACATGTCAAGAGAATGCCTACAGATAGAATCCCTCAGCTGTTACTGAAGTACAAACCAATAGGACATAGAAATGTTGGACGCCCATTTACTAGATGGGAGGATTCATTAAATCCCACTTGATGTGAAAACAGGTCAAAAGGCCTAATTTCATGAAGCAGAATAATAATAATAATAATAGTTTTATTTTACCTGGTAGAGTTAAGGCCTTAAAGTCTTGTCTATCACTCAATTAGGTTTGAAATATTAAAACATTATCCCTACAACTAAATAAAATACTAAATAAAATTATTACTTGGTATATCTGCATTATAATTCTTACAATACACTTTTATTTAACCTAGATTTAACAAATGAAATATAACATATACAAGGAAAAATGAGAATAAATATACTATTAATGACAAAGAATAAATATAATTCTAGAGAAAAAATAATTATTTAACAACAATTAATTGTACAAACGTGAAAAGTAGAATAAGAGAAAGTGTTATGTAGAGTGATTGTTTACAAACTAATGTCTTGTGATCTAGTGCCAATGCATGGTCTGAGTTTGCTGGTTTACGAATATATCTCTATTTTATTAAATAAGTCTTATTTATCCAGTTAAGTTGCGTAAAAACAAACATGGCGTCCGCTAGAATTATTTTAATATTACGGCTTGCAGGTAAACACTCCACAGCTGATATTTAGAAAATGACTTCGTCGTTTTGTATCAATAACATATACCAAGTTTCGTCGCAATACCTGTAAAATTGCGCCCGCTAGAGCAATTTTTAAATAATTGCTTCATGTGAATCCCCACACTTAATAAACCGATTTTGCTAGTTAACGAACTCGGAACTTGCGTTTCTTAATTATTTGGTATATTCAGAGTTTGTTTTTATAAAATGGGTAGCTGGAGCATTCTATATTCTAGTTTCGATGCCTAGTAAGTAGGATCGTCTATTTCTAAAAAAAAAAAAAGAACAACATCAATAGCTAGATTCCTTCGGAATTCGCTAAAATATGTTTATTAAATCTTTGACTATTTAACTCATGCCCCAAATGGGAGTCCATGACCAATCACGTTTCAATGCATTTTCTTTTACAGCCAATCACAGTAGCATTTCACGTCAATAATTATCGAATTTTGATTACCAAAATAAAGAAAACTCCTCCTTTTTAATATTCTGAACTGGTCAGAGCATTATTTTGCAGTGACTCTCTAACATATACGTTGAATATAGCAAATAATGAACAGATTCTTTCGACCTACACATTTGATAATTGTGCGTTGAATAACCGTGTTTTTAAATACTGGTTTCACTGAGTTGTTTCCTAAAAAATGAATTAGTAACCTATAATGTTGGTTATAATATAAAGTTTGATGTGTTTCATTTTTTCTCCACTAGGGTGCATTTTTACAATATTGCGATCCTATTTTGCAATAAATAGTTAGTATGATCAAGTTGCAGTGATGAACAAATAAAGCATAACCAAACATTTCTCATTTGTTTTCAAACACAGCCGTTTACATTAAATATATAACTATTTTAAAATAATTATATTTAAATAATGATTTGTGAGTAAACAGCTTAATTTTATTCGTTAAATAGTCCTAACAAATGACACTCTTGATTTTCAAATCCTCTAGATATATTGGAAATCACTCGTGGCATTACTTATGATAATGCTGAATCGGTATCAGGGAGGCGTTTGTTTGTGAAACGAAACTGGTGACTGGGCTTGATAATAACGTAAGATGAACGCGGTAATATTAATGACAGACGCTGTGGGATCACTCGCAAGTAATTGGTGTAAGGAGTGTTGCATAATTTATAGGATGTTTACAGTAATGACCCCAGACCACACCGCACAGCAACTTTACTGCTTGTCACAGCTGTGCGCGACTTCCGACCATCCGGATAACTATTTTCAAGTTGAGAAGGAGAAGCGCAAGAAATGCGACGACTGTCCATATAAATTACTGCTTACTGACCTCAAGACATTACATTTCCCATCAGTTCCATTTTCACAACACATATCAACATATAGAAAATAGGTGAACACAGCCTAGACGAAAATATTACGTGTATATATATATATATATAATATATATATATTACATGAAAAGAAAAAAAATGCCTCAGTCGGGATTTGAACCCGAGTCTCTAAACTCTATACGTTTAGTGCTCTGACCATCTGAGCCACTCAGGTATCCTAATACAAACATTTATTATTCTTATACATGCAGTATTCTCAATTTACACGAGATGTAACCAGATATCGTTCCAACTGCCATCTTGCTGCCACCATAACACGTAAGCTAATTTTAAAGAGAATATTTACTTTACAGCAGTAACGCTTGTATATTTAGATGTTATAACTATATTTTTTGACATAGGCATTTATTTTTCTTTTCATGTCATATTTGCCTTCATTGCCAAATGTCAAAAATATAGTCATCTATATATATATATATATATATATATATATATATATATATAACTTACTTACTTACTCACTGGCACTATCGAACCCGTAGGTTTATGGCCGCGCGGACATAAGCTCTCCATACATCCCTATCCTGAGCTAATATTTTCCAATCATTCCCTGTATAATCTACTTCCCTCAAATCTTAGTTAATGTTATTCTCCCACCTCATTCTTGGTCTACCAACTGGGCGTTTTCCCTCTGGCTTTCCTACAAGAAGCCTCCATGCAAGTCTTTCATTCCCCGTACGTGCAACATGATCTGCCCATCGCAGTCTACGAGACTTGACTGTTATTATATCTGGCTTCCTATAAAGACTATGTAGTTCACTGTTATGTAGTCTTCTCCATTCACCTGTCTGTTCATCTCTCTTTGGTCCAAACATTTTCCTAAGAACTTTATTCTGAAATACTTGTAATCTCCTTTCCTCCCTTAAAGTAAGAGTCCATGTTTCGCACCCATATAATATAACTGGTAGAATAATAGTTTTATATATTTTCAGTTTAACGTTTTTTGAAAGGAGTTGGGACATCAGGAGTCTCTGCAATGCATAACTTTATATATATATATATATATATATATATATATAAAGTAGAAGTTCTTTATTCACATTCATATAACTACTGGAAGAATAACAGATTTATATATTTTTAGTTTACAACTTTTTGAGGGAAGTTGAGATGAAAATCCCTGTAATTTTAATAACAGCACACGTTTGCACAATTGTGCCTATGTTTAACTTCTTTCTGCAAGTAATTCCTGTCTTACGTAATTACAAATAGGAATAAGACGCAGAAAGAAA
The DNA here is from genome assembly GCA_030220185.1 of Diploptera punctata. Lineage (NCBI taxonomy): Eukaryota > Metazoa > Arthropoda > Insecta > Blattodea > Blaberidae > Diploptera > Diploptera punctata. Next base: position 115,019 of record JASPKZ010003801.1, read on the forward strand.
ATCCTAGGAACAAGAATAAATATTATTATTCGTAGGCATCTAAAATGAACTACTTCAAAATGTTCCTCTTTTTATGTATATTAAATATGTACAGTCTACCAAACAATTTAATTTACATTGGTTGTGTGCATTATATTATTATTATTATTAGTTGTAGTTCTTAATTGTAATTTCATTAACTGTAATATGTTATAGGCCTAGATCTTAACACCTTAATGTTCAACTTTTTATTTAGTATATTGACTTAGGCTTTCACGGCCGGAGTTAGTATATATATATATATATATATATATAATTTGAGTATCTGGGAATAAAAGTAAATAAAGATTATAATCAAGAAAGTGATATTAATAACAGAATAAATAAAGGTAGAGCAATAACAGCAATGATCAACTGATACAACAAACACACAACCAGAAAAATAAGTTATAAATATATAATTCAATAGTGAGAGGTACTGTCACGTATAGAGCTGAAGTTCGGAAATTCAACAAAATTTTAGAACAAAAACATATGTCGACGGAAAATGGATTTCTTGAGGAATTCAAAATTAGAATAAATAAGAAATACTGTCCTACAAGAAAAAATGAATATTGGACATTCAATAGCAGAATATATATAAGATACAAGCAATTAAATTTGTATGGGCAAGTACGATGAATGCAAGAACAAAGGTTACCCAGAAAAACATTGGAATTGTGTCCCCTTGGAAGAAGAAGGAAAGCAAGACCTCGAAACTCGTGGATGAATGAAATAAGAACTGTAATGAGAACAAGAGGACTGGGGGACGTGGAGTGAATGGTTAGAGACGAGTGGAGTAGAAAAATAAAACTTTAGGTACAGACATATCTATGTAAACATTGAAAATATGCATATAAATAAAAAATATACAAAGATAAAAATAATTTATTATAATGTACTTTAATATATGAAGGGGTATATGGCATAGTATTCTAAGTCAGTTTTTTACAAAAATTAATAAAGTACAAGGTTGTAAAAGTAAACTATATACTAGATACATCAACAATATACTATCACTTAGGAAATATCTCCATGATTATCGTAATTAATGCCACGAGCGATTTCCAAATTCTCTAGATAAATTCACTCCTCACTTGGCGAATCGTGAATTTATCGATAATTTGGAAATCACTCGTGGCATTTGTTGGGACTATTTAACGAATAAAATTAAGCTGTTTACTCACAAATCAATATTGAACTGTAGTTATTTTAAAATATTTATATATTTAATGTAAACGGCGATGTTTGAAAACAAATGACAAACGATTGGTACGCTTCATTTGCTTCTTTTATTCATCACTGCAACCGGATCATATTATTTATTTCCAAAGGATCGCAATATTATAAGAATTCACCCTAGTGGAGAAATTTATAACCAACATTATAGGTATTAATTAATTTCTGATGTCCTATGATGTAAATGTCAATTATATTTTTCTGAAACGTCATTTCCTGGAAAATAATTCGTTTAAGAAAGTACAAACAGTGTTTTTTTTTTGGTCGTATAATCAGTTGCTACAAATGTTTTTATATTATCTCCCGCATGCGCTATCTGCTGACATTCATGCACTATATATACAATCTGGTAGCCGCATTTCTTGGAGAGTCATTCACTGCAAAATAATCCTATGACCTATTCAGAATGTTAAAAAAGAGGAGATTTCTTTAATAAGATAAACTTCAGTTGATAAATTCGAGGCGAAACACGATTCATAAATAATAGGGTATCTAATCCTAGTTTATTAATTAGATTTCATAGCCTCATCAAAAATAATTAGAAATAAATTTAAATTTAAATTTCACCTAAAAACTTGGTTGTAAATAAAACATCATTGAAATGTGATTGGTCATTGACTCCCATTTGGGGCATGAGTTAAATAGCCAATAATAGCCTAACTTGAACCTTTGTATTCTGACTAATAAAACCCTGTTTATCTCAAATTCAAGTAATGATAGTTTTCCTATAAATGACGGATTGGATAATCTCGTCTAGAGTGAAAAGTTCTAAAAAATAAAGTGATAAAAAATAAATATTACACAAAATCAGGTCAGTATATATATATATATATATATATATTAACGTTCTTTCTGTAGACTAAACAATTTAGGGTTTGTTTAGTAACAAGACAGAATGTAATTTTGGAATAAAGAGGTAAAGTGGGAATGTGTGCCATTTTGAAATGGACTCTGCTCCTCTGGCCGCTCGCCACGCGACTCTAGAATAACCACCAATAGTTGGAGACCTTACAACCAGCAAGAGCAAGGTGAAGGACGTCTCTCTTGTCCTGACGAAGGGCAACATACATTGTTTACCGTCAAGTTGAATTTTAAATAAAATAGCTATATCTGTAGCATAACAGCTTGCAAGAGCTGAGAACGACTGAGTTAATTTATATAAATGAGGTAGTACATGGAGTCAGTAGATGAATTACCTCAATCTTAATTTGATGTTTCTTAACATACAAATACACACACAACAAAAAACTTCATGGCCTGACAGGGCCCAATAGACCTTTGGCCTACCGATCGGCTGGTGGCCTCTAATCCACGTGTGTTAATCACATATGTGAACGATAATCCACCTAGTAATGGGTCAGCATCTCGTGTCCCCGAGTTCTCATAGCTAGTTTCCCAACCTGTAACCGATACTTTACGACATATACTTAAAAAAATGAGAGTCGGAACTATCTGCAATCGTGTTCTGACCATTCTCGAATGGAAACTCCAAGACACTGATTCTCACAGATTGCGAACCAGAAACGCGTCTGGAAGTTCCCAGCAGTACCCACCGACTCATGAGTCGCCAGTTCATGAATCATATTGTCCCATATAAGAAGAGACGATTTCCGCCGCGTCCCACGAATTTCAAAAGTCGGCCCAACTATGCGTCACAATATCTTTAATCATAGAATGTGAATAAATTGTTAATAATTAAAGTTTTCACATCGGATACTTATACTGATGAAGAGTTTTCTCACCTGCCGTAAAAATAAGAAAGTCCATCTCGCAGGAACTGCATAAACCAAATGAATTCCTCAGCAATTCGAATTCATTGTCCTATTTTGTTGGTTTACGGAAAATATAATTACTGAGAAGTGTGGCTGGTTGCAAACTTACAGATAAGAGAAGAAGTGAAGATATTAGAAATGAGCTAAATATCTTTAAACTCTTAGATAGAATAACAGAATCTAGAAAAAAATGGAAAGAACATGTTCAAAGAATGGAAGATGATCGCATTCCCAAAACTATACTTAAATACAAACCAAAAGGACGCAGGAATGATGGTAGACCGAAGAAGAGATGGATCCAACTTTTGAATGAGAATCTATGAGACCGGAACAAGCCACATGGGCTTAATCCGTGATTGTTTATGATGATATAATTACTTTGTTAAATTACAGAAACTCAATTTCTGAGATCAGCTTATTTAAAAGCGTTGGATTGGAGGGGAAAAAAAAAACATCCATAACCACAAGTATTTGCATATTGCTATATAGTTTAACACCAATGAATTTAAATAATATCTACCGATTAATTTTGCCATTAATTTATTAAAGTATTAAATAAATTAAAATAATGTATCTTATATGATATATTGCCAATTTAAGGGTTGATTGCTGTACATTATCTGGTAAACATTACGACTAACCAAATTTGGCAGTGGCTAGAGTTAATTTTTAATTTCGGGTTTAAAATACTCCAGTGATATCCGAGGAAGACCTACTGGCGCGGATTATGGCCGCGACGGATGTTCCAGGACCAAGGACTGGGTGATCGTGTGTACCAGAACATGGTACGGAGGTACTGTATCTGTGTTGACGTCGTTATATCCAGCCCTTCTTGCGGACCCAGACGACAATCAGCACACGTCAGAAGGAGAGCAATGCGTGTTGTACTTTGCGTGTAGCGGGAAAACGGTATATTTTTATGGACATCAGTTCCTATACTAAACCTAACGGTCTTGGTCCCTACTACTTGTCCTCAAAGTCTGTAATGGGAATTTACTTACATTCTGCATATTAGTTTTTCTATCATCGAGTGTGGCTTTATGTATAGTTGCTAAATTCCACTTGCAATGTAGTTAAGAATACGTATTGGTATCGTCGTGGCAACGGATTGTAAGCACTTGGTGATGATGAATCATATACTAACGTTGATAAAATTCAGACATCAACAGGTCATGAAACTCTACGACAAATGTCATAAAACAATGGTTATGATTCAAACATTTTTTTTAAATTGAGGACCGTCGATTTTTACTTTGTTTTATGTTTGCCTCATCAATATCATCATCATCATCATCATCATTCAGATTTATTACAGCTGACGTCGTTTCTTTACTTCTCCTTGTATGCTTCAAGCCCTGACAATCATTGTTTTCTAGATTTCTGCCTTGCATTGCTGAATAAACACCATTATTACTCCATTGCTTCTTGTGCCTTCCATTCTTCTACCTGGCAGGGGAGACCATTTCCATATATTTTTTTGACCATGGAAATTCCTCATTTTTTTATAAATGACCACCATAATGGTATCTTGCTCTCAAGTGTGTCAACGATTGCTCCATCAACATTAATCATTTATCTGGTCACTTCATAAGGTATGTGTTAGAGCTTATAGACACTCTACAACTTCTTCTCCAGAAGTTTATCTCTAGTAACTTGTTGTCCACAAATGTAACTCTAGTAACTTGTTTTCCAGAAATTTATTTCTAGTAACTTGTTTTCCAGAAATTAATCTCTAGTAACTTGTTTTCTAGAAATGTATCTCTAGTTACTTGTTTACCAGAAACTTATCTCTAGTAACTTGTTTTCCAGAAATGTATCTCTAGTAAGTTATTTTTCAGAAATGTATCTCTAGTAACTCGTTTTCCTGATATTTATCTCTAGAAACTCGTTTTCCAGAAATATATCTCCAGTAACTCGTTTTCCATAAATGTATATCTAGTAACTCGTTTTCTAGTAATTTATCCCTAGTAGCTTCTTTTCCAGAAATGTATCTCTAGTAACTTGTTTTCCAGAAATGTATCTCTACTAACTCGTTTTCCAGAAATGTATCTCTAGTAACTCGTTTTCCAGAAATGTATCTCCAGAAACTCGTTTTCCAGAAATGTATCTCTAGTAACTCGTTTTCCAGAAATGTATATCTAGTAACTCGTTTTCTAGTAATTTATCTCTAGTAACTTGTTTTCCAGAAATGTATCTCCAGTAACTTGTTTTCCAGAAATGTATCTCTACTAACTCGTTTTCCAGAAATGTATCTCTAGTAACTCGTTTTCCAGAAATGTATCTCTAGTAACTCGTTTTCCAGAAATGTATCTCTAGTAACTCATTTCCAGAAATGTATCTCTAGTAACTTGTTTTCCAGAAATGTATATCTAGTAACTTGTTTTCCAGAAATGTATCTCTAGTAACTTGTTTTCCAGAAATGTATCTATAGTAACTTCTTTTCGAGAAATTTGCCTCTGGTAACTTGTTTTCCAGAAATGTATCTCTAGTAACTTGTTTTCCAGAAATGTATCTCAAGTAATTTGTTTTCCAGAAATGTATCTCAAGTAATTTGTTTTCCAGAAATGTATCTCTAGTAACTTGTTTTCCTGAAATGTATCAAGAGTAAATTGTTTTCCAGAAATGTATCTCTAGTAACTTGTTCTCCAGAAATGTATCTCTAGTAACTTGTTTTCCAGAAATTTATCTCTACTAACTTGTTTTCCAGAAATGTATCTCTACTAACTTGTTTTCCAGAAATGTATCTCTAGTAACGTATTTTCCAGAAATTTATCTCTAGTGACTTGTTTTCCACAAATGTATCTTTAGTAACTTGTTTTCCAGAAATTTCTCTAGTAACTTTTTTCCAGAATTTTTCCTCTATTACTTGTTTTCTATAAATTCATCTGTAGTAAATTGTTTTACAGAAACTTATCACCAGTAACTTATTTTCCACAAATGTATCTCTAGTAACTTGTTTTCCAGAAATGTATCTCTAGTAACTCGTTTTCCAGAAATGTATCTCCAGTAACTCGTTTTCTAGAAATTTATCTCTATCAAATTGTTTTCCAGAAATTTATCTCTAGTAACTTGTTTCCCATAAACTTATCTCTAGTAACTACTTTTCCAGAAGTTTATCGCCAGTAACTTGTTTTCCAGAAATGTATCTCTAGTAACTTGTTTTCCAGAAATTTATTACAAGTAACGTGTTTTCCAGAAATTTATCTATAGTAACTTGTTTTCCAGAAATGTATCTCTAGTAACTTGTTTTTCAGAAATGTATATCTAGGAACTTGTTTTCCAGAAATGTACATCTAGTAACTTGTTTTCCAGAAATGTATCTCTAGTAACTTGTTTTCCAGAAATGTATCTCTAGTAACTTGTTTTCCAGAAATGTTGTATCTATAGTAACTTCTTTTCGAGAAATTTATCTCTAGCAACTTGTTTTCCAGAAAAGTATCTGTAGTAACTTCTTCTCCAGAAGTTTATCTCTAGTAATTTGTTTTGCAGAAATGTATCTCTAGTAACGTGTTTTCCAGAAATGTATCTCTAGTAATTTGTTTTGCAGAAATGTATCTCTTGTGACTTGTTTTCCAGAAATGTATCTCTAGTAACGTGTTTTCCAGAAATGTATCTCTAGTAACTTGGTTTCCAGAAATGTATCTCTAGTAACTCGTTTTCAAGAAATTTATCTCTAGTAGCTCGTTTTCCAGAAATGTATCTCTAGTTACTCGTTTTCCAGAAATGTATCTCTAGTAACTCGTTTTCCAGAAATGTATCTCTAGTAAGTTTTTTCCAGAAATGTATCTCTAGTAACTTGTTTTCCAGAAATGTATCTCTAGTAACTTGTTTTCCAGAAATTTATCTCTAGTAACTTGTTTTCCAGAAATTTATCTCTAGTAACTTGTTTTCCAGAAATTTATCTATAGTAACTAGTTTTCCACATAATTATCGCTAGTAACTTGTTTTCCGGAAATGTTTCGCTATTAACTTGTTTTCCAGAAATGTATCTCTAGTAACTTGTTTTCCAGATATTTATCGCTAGTAACTTGCTTTCCAGAAATTTATCTCTAGTAACTTGTTTTCCAGGAATGTATCTCTAGTAACCTGTTTTCCAGGAATGTATCTCTAGTAACCTGTTTTCCAGAAGTTTATCTCTAGTAACTTGTTTTCCAAAAAATTATCTCCAGCAACTTGTTTTCCATAAATGTATCTCTACTAACTTGTTTTCCCGAAGTTTATCGCTAGTAACTTGTTTTCCAGAAATGTATCGCTTGAAACTTGTTTTCCAGAAATGTATCTTTAGTAACTTGTTTTCCAGAAATTTATCGCTAGTAACTTGTTTTCCAAAAATTTATCTCCAGCAACTTGTTTTCCAGAATTGTATCTCTACTAACTTGTTTTCCAGAAGTTTATCGCTATTAACTTGTCTTCCAGATATTTATCTCTAGTAACTTGTTTTCCAGAAGTTTATAGCTATTAACTTGCTTTCCAGAAATTAATCTCTTGTCTTCCAGAAATGTATCTCTAGTAATAGTTTTCCAGAATTCCAGAAATTTATCTCTAGTAATTTGTTTTCCACAAATTTACCTCTAGTAACTTGTTTTCCAGAAATGTATTTCCAGTAACTTATTTTTCAGAAGTTTATCTCTAGTAAGTTGTTTTTAAGAAGTTTATGTCTAGGACCCGCAGACAATTTTAATTTCCGTTATCTCCCACAATTCAGAGCCATAAGATTTATATTTATCTTAGAATCTAAACCGATATAGTTATTTTTTTACAGCTGACAGTACGCGGAGGAAGAAGTGATTTTGAAACTGACTAGTGCATTGCTTGGAGTGTACGTGTCAAGTGGAAATATTGAGGAAGAAAATGCGGCAATCTCGGAGAAGCGTTTCCAATCGTAGGAAGACAATTCAAAAACGCTTAAACCGATGTGTTTATGAGTTTCAATATCGAGGCTTTTCTTAAACGTCAGCTTTTAGGCAAAAGATAATAAAACAAATATGAAAAGCAAATATTACAAAGGAGGGAAACGAAATTCCAAGAAAGGAAATAAAATGACAGAAATTGGATACGAGATAAAAGCAAAGACAGACAATATTTGTGTCAAGTAACGACAGAAAAAATGCAACATAGTTGAAATAGATGAGAATTAAAGAAAACGAAAAAATAAATGAGTTTAAGCCAAAGAAAGTTATTTTCATAAAAAACAAGAATATTATCACCGAGATAAAAAAAATGGTCAATTCAGATCCAAAACAGTTTTGTTCTGATAATCTTGAAGATGATAATCTGATCTTCTCAATTGTACTGTGATCTTCCCGAATATATCTTCCTATCGTTCTTAAGAAATGGCTTGTTTAACCTTTAACTTTGCAATGTATCCTAGAAAACACATAGGGTTAAGTTATTTAATAGTTTAATAAAACAATGTTCAAATGAACGATTAATAATTACCTAAATTTCTATTGAATTATACAATATACAATAATATAACATAATTATTAACATTAATAAAATTCGTGAATTAAGTTGAGGAGACGGACCTTTTAGATAAATATTTTATAATTCTATACTTTAATTGTATGACATAATGATGTTATGCATGATTTCGTTTTTACTGAAGTCCGCAGCCAATTCTTCAAAATTTACTTTATATGTCATAAACTGTCCATGTCCATAATATAATGTATTTCTATCTGTGACCATACATTTAGTTTTACTGATGTTTAATTTGGGCAGGGAAGTAAACATCAATAAAACTAAATATATCACACAAATAAAATCATATAATGGAAGTGAATAGTTAATGACGAATGAGAAAAATTTTGAAGAAGTGACTGAATTCAAATAATCATGAATTAGGTGCTCAAAGAAATAAAATAATGGGTAAATTCTGGAAATGCATGCTATAATGCATTATAGTGTCCCAACTTATCTCAAAAACGTTAAACTGAAAATACTAAAACTGTTAGGATTTTCCCAGTTATATTATATTGATGCGGAACATGGACTCTTACCCATAAAGAAGGAGAAAAGATAACGAATATTTGAGAATAAAGTCTGGACCAAAGACAGATGAACAGACAGGTGAATTGAGAAGACTACATAGATCCATCCAACCATAGTAATTCTGCCCGACAGCAAAAAGTCTTTCACTGCAATCATAGCATTTGCATGCTATACTTTGCAACTTTAGAAGGGATTTATAGGTGTGGTAGCTTCCCGTTGTTTTCCGCACTGGTGAAGGATGATGATGATGATGGCTAGATGATTTTCGGGGACCGTTGGGCCCTAAGCTTCCTGACATTTGTCTTACAGGTAAGGAAAAACCCCTCACCCAGGAGCTTGTCCCGACCGGGGATCGAACCCGGGCCCGCTGTGTGACAAGGCAGCAAGCTACCTCAAGACCACAGCGGTGGACACTACATAGATATATTAGTTGTTTCTATATGATATTCAACCAATATTACAATTAAATAACAGTATAGGAAGGAGGGAGAAATTTTCAGGCATTAATTACGGATAGGATAAACACAACTATTAAGGTCTATCGTACATTTAAAATTAAACAAAGCTTATACAAAATTGCTCATTATTCGGTGACAAATGTATAGATTCAGTGAAAGCTAGATTTCAAAATATAATTAATTCATTATTAATACTTGGGTTTCACCCAATCCAAGATACGAAGCCATCGCAAACAACCCCATTCTCTATTTTAATCCTAGGTTAAGAGTATCAAATGTAAACAACTTTAACAAGTAACAACTCTTATATTTTTCGACCGAGACACTGGGCCCCTTACCTCAAATTGTTTATCTGAAACTCCAATATTATTTCTCTCTTTTCCTTAGTTTAAACTCTCGCTTTATAGGACTTTCCCGGTCCCACGCCACCCATGCCTTACAGTGATATAACATGTCCGGACAGGATTTTAAACTTAGGTTCATATACATACTTTCTTGACCACACAAGATATGGAAGCCCTTCGGATGCTTATCAGTTGAATGTCAGTACAATCTCCAGAAAAATTATTTAAGACAATACATATAATTCCCGCATACATTCCACCGTTATGGTCTCGAAGTTAAGGCCCAAACGGTTCCCGAACACCATCTGGCCAATATTATCATCAATATCATATTCGTCTAATTAGCTTAATTTTTGTTTAAGGCCTCTCCTGACGTATCATTACAATCATCATTAACTCTCATATCATCGAGACAGCGTAACCCCGCCTTTCTGGCGCCCCAACCTCAGAAGTGGGTTGCAAGTACGCCATGCTAGGAGAGAACGCCAGAAATGTCGAAATAACAAATATATACTTACTCACTGGCACTATCGAACCCATAGGTTCATGGCCGCGCGGACGTAAGCTCTCCATACATCCCTATCCTGAGCAAATGTTTTCCAATCATTCCCTGTATAATCTACTTCCCTCCATCATAGTTAATGTCATTCTCTCATCTCATTCTTGGTCTACCAACTGGGCGATTTCTCTCTGGCTTTCCTACAAGAAACTTCCATGCATGTCTTTCATTCCCCATACGCGCAACATGTCCTGCCCATCGTAGTCTACGAGACTTAACTGTTCTTATTATATCTGGCTTCCTGTAAAGACCATGTAGTTATGGTTATGTAGTTTTCTCCATTCACCTGTCTGTTCATCTCTCTTTGGTCCAAAAATTTTCCTAAATACTTTATTCTCAAATAGGAAAAATATGTACCGGTATATATTAAAAATATGATATGGTTTCGTAGAATATTTTGGCTTTCAATTTTCTAAACTTTGTCTTACAGTTAAGGAATAACCCCAAAAAAAAAAAAAAAAACTCACTCAGGAGACTTATCCCGGCCCGGGATCGAATCCGGACCCGTATGTCTTGGAAAAATGTGATTAAATTTTGCTTAGAGACTCTAATTTAGGCTTGATGTATTTTTTACGACCTCGAAAATCTTGAAGTTCGCAAATCACGGCGGAAAGTCTCTATCGGAGGACTTGAATATTGTATTTTTCCAACCAATAAAATCCATCGACCCCAACCAATAAAATGTATCGCCCCCGGCCGGGTTCGAGCTGGCGACCATCGGGACCTGGAGCAAGGAACACCGAGAGCGATCAATTCCTATATAACCAGGGAAATTATTATATTTGATTAACGGAAATAATGTATATACGATTTACCCTGGGTGTCCGTCGGGCCCCAGCTGTGCTCACAACAGCAACAGGGCGCGTCCCCGGGTGGCGTAGTGGGGAAAAGGTCGGTGGATCTGCTAGTCAGTCCTCCCTTCCAAGTCCGATGGACTCGCGGACCATGAGTGGGGTCAGCAGGAAAAACATATGCGAAAGGGGCCTGCTGTCAAGCCTAGAACTATCCCGGCCCACAGCGGGGGCATGTGCCGCTGTTGGCGTGGCGGTGGGAGACTAGGGGATCGTGCCCCCCTATCTCCTGGTTCATTGAAGCTGAGACCATCTGTGGGGGCACCATGGGAGATGAGCTCCCTGGATGCCTACATTGCTCAGTGGGCTGCCTCACAGCAGCTACACGACTAGGCCTAGTCTTGCGAACGGGCTGGATGGGACAATACCGGGCGTAATGCTGGGAATTACCACCAGGTCAATAAGCTCGGGAAAGGAGGAAGCGCGGTCTTTGGCGTGGGACTTAGCGCCGACTCTGGAACCGAGTGACCCAAGGACAATCTGTGAGGTCGTCAGGAGTTGAGCGACCTGACGTACTAATGCTCAGGCTGGACCCACTTCAGCAACCAAACACGTCCCCAGCTGGTGCACTGGGGGAAAGATCGGTGGATCTGCTAGACAGTCCTCCCGTTTAAGTCCAAGGGACTCGTGAACCATTAGTGGGGTAGGCAAGAGTTGAGCGCCTTGTCGTACTAGTTGCTCATCTGTTGGAGCTTGCGAGCTCCGTGCTGGCCCACAACAGTTGCAGATGGCGTCCCTGGGGGCACACCAGGGCTCGGCTCGGACCAGTCCAGAGGGGAGCTACTGTACTGGTTCCTGGCTTGGCCTACGGGCCCGTCGACAAACTGTGGGGTCGCCAGGAGATCAGCACCTGGATGTACTAAAAGTCTCACACTGTTGGGCTTGTAGCCCTAGCCGGTCTCACAACGGCTGCAGGACACGTCCCTGGAGGCAGAACAGGGGAATGATCGGTGGATCTGCGACAGCAGTTCTCCCGGCTAGGCTCATGGAGCCCGTGGACCAACTGTGGGGTCGTCAGGATTGAGCGACCTGATGTACTATGTAGCTCAGCAATTCCCAGAACTGCAAACTCCAACACTCTCTCCCTGGGGTGTTGGTTTAAGGACCGTGAACTTTAACGTGGACGCGAACATAGGATAGGGAGGACTAGAACTAGGACTTGGGAGTATGGTCAGGACGACCGAGGTATCCCAAGGGGTGGACGGCTGGGCCTAGATGTATATACGATTTACAACTTGTTGAGAACAAAGTGAGTAAAACATGCAATCCAAATACGTAAGTTTATCACTAAATTGAAAAGCCTCTCAGTTTACAGGTTTTTTTTAGGAAGGGAGACAAAGTAGATGTTTAACTAATTAACGAACTAACTCAACGGCACAATCCAACCAGTGGGTACACAACCGCGCGGATAAGCTCTCCACACATCCCTATCCTGAGTTAATGTTTTCCAATCCTCCCCTGTATAATCTAATTTTCACAAATCATGGTTAATGTATTCTCCCACCTCATTCTTGGTATACCAATTGAGCGTTTTCCCTCTGGTTATCCTAAAAGAAACTTCAATGCCCCTCTTTCATTCCTCATTCGTGCCATCTGTTCTGGCCATTGCAGTCTACGAGACAACTGTTCTTATTACTAGGGTTGTTTCTTTAGTTTTGGCAACAATAGTGTGGAATCCAAATAAAACTAGAGTTGACAATTCTGTTTATTGCACATGTAATTTCAGTGCCTCCCCACCGTCCGAGCATATGGATTCGCCTCTCCCCCTCCCCTCCTCATGTAAAAATGAGCCCAAAGTTATCTAGGTGTCGCAGTATAACGTAGTACAAGTTTTCAAAGCAGGAGCAGAGAATCTCGTTGAATATTGAATGGTTAGAGGCAGAGAAAGAAACGCACTACAGTGTCATCAAGGATTGCGAAGAGGCTTGCGAGAGGCTTGTGGTGCAGATACATTGCAGTACCGAAACAGTGGCAAGATGGGTACAAGCCTTTAGAGGACACGAAAATGTGTCACATGTGCCTAGGGGCAGTTGTCTGATTTGTTCAATCGCTGGGGTTGGGAGGCGCTCTAACCACCCTCCATACTTTCCCGACATAAGTCCCTGTACTTCGACCTCATTCCTAAACTCAAGGAAGAGATTCAGAACAGTGGACGACAGTCTGAGTGCAGTTAATCAGTCTCTACGAAAACCATGCCAGAGATTAGGCAGTGCCGACGGCATTCGACGGCTACCACATCGCTGGGAATACATTGTACGCAATGCTGGTGACTACACCGAAGGCCTCTAAAACTTACAACCATGTATGTATGTTATGTATCCAGAAAATAAATAGTTGTCTAAACTAAAGAAACAACCTATGTATATCTGGTTTCCCATGAAGATAATGAAGATCACTGTTATGTAGTGTTCTCCATTTGCCAGTCTCTTCATCTCTGTTTGGTCGAAACATTTTCCTAAGAGATTTATTCTCAAATCTTTTCTCTTCCCTTAAAGTAAGAGTCCATGTTTCGCATCTACATAACGGTGGGAATAACAGTTTTATATACAATTTTAAATATATATCTGTTTATGTACTTGAGTAATTCCTGCCAAGTTTAAGTCATTTTAACGCCATCAATCCATTTCATAGTATCCATTGGTGCTTTACTTATATTTTCGTAGAATTCCATTATTTGTTTTGAAAGTTTAAGTCCATTCGTTTAATATGTCCATACAATTTTAACCTTCGTTTTCTAATATCACTATAAATGTCTGTATATAATATTTTATTTACTTTTTACTTTTGAGTCTATACGCTTCATCTATAGATTGTGGACCTAAATTTGTTCTTATAATTTTGCATTTTTTATTATTATTATTATTATTATTATTATTATTATTATTATTATTATTATTGGCGGCTCCATGGAGCAAGCGGTTAGACACTGGTCTCTCACGACTGGGGTCCCGAGATCGAGTCTCGGTCACTCCATGTGAGTTTCGTGGTGAACGAAACGTAGCTTGGGCAGGTTTCTCTCGGGTTTCTCCCGTTTTCCCCTGCCACAAATTTCATTCCACCATTTCTCCATACCCATATCATCCATTTCGTTTCATTTCATTCATCCGCTCCTGTGACGGTGCGTCAGGAGTGGTCGGCCGGCACCCTTATCGTTCACAGATCTCTATAAATATAGGGGCATCATCCCATCTCATCCCTCGACCTGACCCTGAGTTGGACACGAATTGAGGATATTATTATTATTATTATTATTATTATTATTATTATTATTATTATTATTATTTTGTTTATATTTGTGAAAGTGTCTGCAGTGCGGTTCACCGTGTGACCTGCCCCTAAGGGAATAAACTGTGGTCCCACATGTGTTATTTTTATTTCAGCAGATAATAGCATTTTACTAGACACATGCGCTGTCTCACTATAAAAATCACGCAATTCATAGTACGCCGCTTCTCACGTGTAACCAAATTATTTAAACATAAAATTAGCACAAGACGTGCAAAAACTTCATTATTTGAATGAAAAATCTCTATTTAATATACCTGTAAAATATAACGTCCCTATGGCTAAGAGGTTAATGTCTTACTTCGACACCAAAAGCAGTTAATGCGGTGTAAAACAAGGTGAGGAAAGATGGTACCACCACATTCCATTAAATCTAATTTCACTTGATGGCCAACGGTACCTGCTTTATGTCTGTTTTTATGGCGGTCAAAATGCACTGCAGTGAAAACACATACAGTTACCAAAACCTCTCAACTTCCACAAATACTATAGTCTACGATTTCACAGCCAAAGCAATTATTATTATTATTATTATTATTATTATTATTATTATTATTATTACTATTATTATATTATTATTACTATTATCATTATTATTATTGTTATTATTATTTTATTATATTATTATTTTATCATTATATTACTATTATTATATTATTATTTCATTATTATTATTATTATTATTATTATTATTTATTTATTTATTTATTTATTAAATATCATACATTTGTAAAATAAGGCTCCAAATCTTTGTTAGGGCTGTAGTTATAATATAAAAGAAACCTGAAGATATTTACATATATATATATATATATATATATATATATAATTACAAAATTGAAATGAAACAAAAATAACAAATGAACGAAACAAGAAGTAATACAATTAAAACTTATAAAGTAAGTACCGGTATTAATAAAGATGAATTACAATGTGGTGAAAATAGCATTTACAAATGTTTTAAATGTTGTGTAACAACATAACATTTTCTTTTTAAAATACCAATTATTGCATTATGCAATACTTGATTATATTACTGTCTACCGCGGGAATTAAATATATATTTGCGTGAATGTAGATTTGCATGTCGTCCGCGATTATATAATGTTTGCAATGCTTTAGGGAGTCAGATATGTCATTTATTGAAAAAAGCAACGACAATGCACCGAACCCTGTGGAACTCCAGCTTTACAGTAGGTCGAAAAAGACAACCATTTCTATTTTCCAAACTAAGACCTCTTGTCTCATCTCCACGAATCATGCAATGTATTTTTTTTCAATTTAATTAATGTTAGTTATCATTTATTATATGCATCTAACATTTTATTGAGATACACTCCACATCTTCCTAATCATGTTATATATTAACTTCTCATTTGCAAGTAACAATGTATAGAGAATTTCGGGTAATTTTGACCCCTGTTTTGAATTTGTTGTTTTCTTCTTTTAATTAAGGGTTTGAATTTTGTTTAATTACAGTGATTATCATTAGTGCTGCAACTATGAAATAGCATTGTTATTTTATTCAAATATGCAAACATATTTATAATTTATAAACATTTTTTACTTTACAAGAAAGGTCCACTCTAACCTCCATATTCTGATAAAGTGGACACCAGAGTCCACCTTAGCTTTTAGTCTATTTTAACTTTATTTAATCTATTAATTTATACAGACAGACATTGATTAATCTAAAAATATTGATGACTGAACATAATTAAAAGCGTTGATTTTTATTTAATGTTTTGAAAAAAAACTTGATAACATTCACACGTTATCCAACTGCAGAAAGCGACGGTCTTTGGGTTTAGTAAAATTACAAGGATATTAAATAAAATTAATTAAGTGAATGGTTTTTACAGATAGCATCCTCATTGATAAAATATACGTATTCGTGTAAGGTGGGCCCAGAGGGTCCACATTAACCGAATTCCTTTGTTATGATTAGTTATTTTATACAGCCACCATGCTACACAATATCGACCCAAACCCGTCAGTATATTAAAGCAGCATCTACATAATATAATATATTTAGGAGTTTTTTCTTTCAACATGTGTAATATTCAATAGGAGAAATTAAGAATTGATTCGTAACTTGAAAACTTTTAAAGCGGTCATTTTGATAAATATCACAAATAAACCCTTCTTCGCACAAAGAATAAAACAAACTGGCCTTAAACCGTCAAAGTTGAAAAGGGGAAGTAGTAAAATATTTTCTGTTCCAAGGCAGCACCAATTAAAGAAGATATAAACAGGGTCCACTCAAATAGAAGGGTCTACATTACCGGAACTTCCCTAAACATATTAATTATCTTGGAAATTATTATTCATTTAACAAAACAAGTTTGTTTTTATTCATTATATTGAACTTTGAAGTTTAAATATCTAACGTGACTAATAAATCTCTCAAAATGTACGAGTATACACACTGTGCACTGTAGAGTAATAAGGCAGAGTAATATGTGCTGGAGTCTGTCCAATGTGTACATAGGTCCGTTCTGTAATGGAACATAGCCAGCGGCATCATGGCAGAATACACACCTACATCACCAATAAACTGTTTTAAAAAAAAGTCATTCACGAGACTTTTCAGGATAAATTTGTCACGCTCGAGCAACACATCTCAAAATGATACTCATTACTGCTTCTTGTAATTAAAATAATTTGCACACTGCGAACTCTGCAACAATATTACGTATTATAACCGTTTGGATCCGCATTCATCATTTCATCAAATTTTTCGAATATAGCATTATATCGCATTGAAAAAAAAAAGTTACGAAATCCATTCATTCTATAATTTTCCAACGTAATGTAATCTCATAATTGAAAATAATAATAATAATAATAATAATAATAATAATAATAATAATAATAATAATAGTAATAACAATAAACATCCCGGATTAAGGTCTTTCTGATCTCATATTAGAATTGATTTGTCCGTCTTTTACTGGGCCTTCCTACATTTCTTCGTCCTAGTAGTCTGAAGTGAAGAATCTGTTTCGGAATTCTATTATTATCCATTCTATTGTTGTGGTCCAACCATTCATTTTTATATTGTGTAATTTTATAATATAGCTTGAATGTTCTCTCCGCATAGCCTATTTAATAATAATAATAATAATAATAATAAATAATAATAATAATAATAATAATAATAATAATAATAATAATAATAATAATAATTTTAGTGTTATTACTATTATTATTTATTTATAAACAGGTATACTATACAATAAAACATCTTCCTGTGCCCAAAGCTTTTTAAATTTTATCTTCTTTCGCCATTCTTCTCTATCTTCCCATTCCATTCCCTCATACCTCTTCATATATGTATCATCCATCCATTTAAATCTAGGTCGACCTCGCTTTCCTTCCCAGGTGGAATCCATTCCAAAGTTTATCTAGGTAATATTTTCCCTGGCATCATACGTACATGACCGTGCCATTCTAGTTACCGTAACATACAAAATCCAATATTGAATTTTGGACTTCCATTTGATATCTCTCATCTACTGTCTGATTAATAATAATAATAATAATAATAATAATAATAATAATAATAATAATAATAAAAATAATAATAAAAATAATAATAATAAAAAAAAGAAAATAATAATAATAATGATAATAATAATAATAATACTTACTCACCGGCACTATCGAACCCGTAGGTTCATGGCCGCCCAGACATAAGCTCTCCATACATCCCTATCCTGAGCTAATGTTTTCCAATCATTCCCTGTATAATCTAATTCCCTCAAATCATAGTTAATGTTATTCTCCCACCTCATTCTTGGTCTACCAA
The DNA here is from genome assembly GCA_030220185.1 of Diploptera punctata. Lineage (NCBI taxonomy): Eukaryota > Metazoa > Arthropoda > Insecta > Blattodea > Blaberidae > Diploptera > Diploptera punctata. The sequence goes on from JASPKZ010003801.1 coordinate 133,350, forward strand.
CTGGGCGTCTTCCCTCTGGCTTTCCTACAAGAAGCTTCCATTCAAGTCTTTCATTCCCCATACGTGCAACATATCCTGCCCATCGCAGTCTATGAGACTTAACTGTTCTTATTATATATGGCTTTCTATAAAGACCATGTAGTTCACTGTTATGTAGTCTTCTCCATTCACCTGTCTGTTAATCTCTCTTTGGTCCAAAAATTTTCCTAAGTACCTTATTCTCGAATACTCGTAATCTCCTTTCCTCCCTTAAAGTAAGAGTCCATGTTTCGCACCCATATAATATAACTGTGGAAAGCAACGGGAAGCTACCACACCTACACAATTCCCTAGTAAAGCTGCAAGCATAGCATGAAAATGCTATGATTGCAGTGAAGGACCTGCCTTCGGGCAGAATTACTATGGATGGATGGATAATATAACTGGTAGAATAACAGTTTTATATATTTTCAGTTTAACGTTCTTTGAAAGGAGTTGGGACATCAAGAATCTCTGCAATGCATAATAGTACGCATTTCCAGAATTGAGCCTATGTTTAATTTCTTTGTGCATCTCATTCTTATTTGTGATTATTGTTCCTAGGTATTTGAATTCAGCCACTTCCTCAAAATTTCCCTCATTTGTCATTAGCTGTCCATTTCCATTATATAATGTATTTCTACGTGTGACCACATATTTGGTTTTATTGATATTTACTTCCAGTCCTAATTTATTATTGTTACTCAATAGTGTGTGCGTGTTGTCCCTTAGTATTTCCTCGCTATCGACCAATAGTACTACATCATCAGCATAAACTAACAGCTTATTAATACCATTGAGTTGTAAGCCTTCCTCATTCTCTAAAGATTTAATGGCATGCTCTAGTACAAAATTAAATAGTAGAGGAGATAGTGCATCTCCTTGCTTCAACCCATTCCGGATTTCAAAAGTGTCCGAAAACTGTTTGCCTACACGCACCCTACTCTTTGTGCCATTTAGACACATTCATTCGTATAAGCCTAACTAACTTTTTACGAATTCCGAACTCCAGCAGGATACTATATAACTTCTCCCTCTTAATCGAATCATATGCTTTTTTGAAGTATACATATAGTTTATATACATTACCACTATATTCCCATTTCTTTTCTAAAATCTGTCTTATAGTAAAAATCTGATCTGTTGTAGATCTGTTTCTTCTAAATGCACATTGATGATCTCCTAGAATGTCATCAATATAGGGAGTAAGTCTGCTTACTAATATATTTGTTAGAATTTTGTACGAAGTTGAAAGTAACGAGATGCCCCTGTAGTTGTTGCAATCAGTTTTATCACTTTTTTATAAATTGGTACGATAACTGATTATTTCCATTCATCTGGAAGATCTTCTTTTTCCCAAATCATACTAAGCAACCAGCGTATTTTGTCCATCAATTTTTCTCCGCCTGATTTTATCAGATCTGCTGGGATCTCATCTGAACCTGAATGCTTTATACATCTTCAATGTTTCAATCGCCATGGTCAACCTCTAATGCACTTGATTCTGCGACTAGCATTTCTGCTGTCTGTACATTATCCTCCTTCAATGTCCTGTTTCTGTATGTACATTTAATAGCTGAGTAAAGTAAACTTTTTCCATCTATTTAAATCATACTCCTGGAATCTGCAATCCATATCCCGCATTTTCATTCCGAATTATGTTTGTTCTAGCCTGAAACCCTTTCTTCTACTATACGAATTCCCTGATATAATCTCTAAAAAACAAAAAACGTTCCTATTTTTTGCGTTCATTTCAAGATTTTTCAAATTAATCTTCTCTCTCATGTATTCCCTCTTTTTACTCTTGAGGAAATTGGTGGTTTCCGGTATAATACTACCCCAATTGCGCTAAATTTACCTCAGGGGGCTAGTGTAACCAGGGCATTTGGGCTAGCTGTCTTTTATAAGAATAATACGACGATACTACGACTACTACGACTACTACGACTACTACGACTACTATAAATAATAAATAATAAAATAATAATAATAAAAATAATAAAAATAATAAAATAAAAAATAATGAAAAAAAATATAATAATAATAAGAAAAGGGGAAAGGGAAAATTGAAGACACTGTTATTTTCTATGCTAAATTATACAACAAGAAATAAATGGTAGTAAAAAACACAGGAAAGTAGCATCTTAGGAGGTGACCTAAACGCCAGAGTTGGTAGTCTCCCAATACCAGGAATAGTAAGTATGTTTGGAGAAGATGTAATAAAAAAAAAGGGAAGAAGAACTTCGACAATTTGCTACCTATAATAAATAAAAAATCACGAATACTTTCGATAGGAAAAATGACATACAACAAGTATACATGGTGCGCTAGAAACCAAAGATCTTTAATAGATTACATTAATGATTAATTGTTAGACTCAGGAATCAAATACAAGATGTAAGAGTAATTAGAGGGGATGTGACATATATACAGACCATTATTTATTGGGTAGCCACGATACTTATAATAGCCAACTGGAAAACCGGGAAAACTCAAGAAAGAATAAAAGAGAGAGGTTTTAAAGTATATCTTCTAGAAGAAGGAAAAGCTATAAGACAATTATTACCAAAAAAGGCTACAAGAACACTTAGAAAGACAAGCAATTATTGATAATCTGAAAATGAAGAGTGGGGAAAATATGAAAACATGTATTATAAATGCTGGCAAATGAAGCTATAGGAAAAGAATAAAAAGATTCGCAACCAAAGAGGATTAAAGATATGGAATTGACTCGAAATAGAGGAAGCTGTGCGATGACAAAAAAATTAGCTTATTTAGAAGTACTTACAAAAGAAAACTGAAGAATCTAGGAAAAACTATCTATAAACAAAAAAGAAAAAGAATCGAGAAAAAACAAATAACTCGAACATCTCCATAAAGATTGCTGGGGAAAGATTTATTTCCAAAATAGAGGCACGATGTATATGGCAAGACAATCGTTAGCATTTAAAGTAATGAAAACAATTAAAATACAACAAGAAAAGATACTGCAAAACTGAAATACCATTGATCTGAAGACATGGGAAAAAATCACTACAGAGAATTATGGTGTAACGAAGAAGAAGAATTAGTTATAGAACGCCCTTCTGAAAAGTGAAAATAAATCAGAAATAGACAGAACTACTCTAAGCGAAATGAGAGAAGAGAGGATTGCAAGAAATGAAAAATAGAAAAGCACCATGTATAGACGGTATAAACCAATGAACTTATTAAAGTATGCAGGTGTATTTGCAGAATAAAGATTATTACACTTAATAAACGAATGTTGGAAGACATGTAAAATCCCTGAAAATTGGAAGATAGGTGAAGTCATATCCCTCTTCCAAAAAAATGGGGCATTCAACAAAGGGGAAATAGAATTAGAAGTAAAATTATAGAGGTATCAGCTTATTGAACTTCCAATTATAAATTATATAAAAAAATAATAAAATAATAGATTCAAGAAGATATCTGACACACTCTTAGAAGAAGAACAAGCAGGGTTCAGGAAAGAAAAGGAAGATCTATGTGTTAATGTGTTTATTATAAAGAGACTAATTGAAACGAGAAGAGAATTTAACTCCTGCCAACATACTTGTTGTTTATTGATTTTGAAAAGGCCTTTGACAGATTAGTAAATAGATCTATACTATGGGAAAATAATGAAGGAACGAGGAATTACACACCATATAATTAAAATCAGTCCAAGGCTTATATGAAGAAACTTAAATTTGTGATAAAAACTGATGGAGAAAAAGGTCAGAAGAAATTTTAATAAATCAAGGAGTTAGACAAGGGTGTAGTATATCACCCACTCTTTTTTAATATATATATCGACGACATTTTGAAACAATGGAAAATTATAATGGACAATGGCCTTAGATTGAAACAATAACTCAAGTATTAATAACTTACTTTTCGACGATGATTTTGGTCTTACTACACCAGGATGAAGATCTGTTACAATTGGCTGCTTACAAACTAAATGCAATATCTAGCGATTACTCATTTTTAAAATTTCCATAAGTAAAACAAAAGTAATGGGCATTTTTGTGGAAGAAGAAATACTCTGCGTGCAAAAATAGTAATTAGAGACGAAGAAATTATTGAACAAGTATCCCACTTTAAAATATTTAGGATGTGACATCAGCTATGGGTATGATAAAGATATTGAACACAAAACAAATCAGGTTTCAAGCTATTTGTGGTACAATAAATAGAACATTGAATACTAAAGCCCATATAACAAACAACATTAAAATTTTATTAAAAACAATGTTGGTCCCTTGTCCTTTTGTATGGGAGTGCATCTGGGATTACCACTACCCCCACCAGCACGTAACCTCCAAGCCGCCGAGATGCAATTTTTAAGAAGAGTAAAAGGCTGCACTAGAATGGACCAGATAAGAAACGAGGATATCCGTGAAGAACTGCAGATCTACTCCATAAAAGAAAATATAGTTAACAACAAAGATACAGTGGAAAGAACATGTAGAAAGAATGGAAGAAAGATGATTACCAAATAAAATCTTCCATTACTTTCCAAGAGGAAGAAGAGATGTCGGACGTCCTCAGAAGAGATGGTCTTAGATCTATTAGTGAAGACGGAACAGACAACTCTTGCCTAAACCAGGAAGTGAAGAAGAAGAAGAAGATAATAATAATAATAGTAATAATACTAATAATAATAATAACAATAATAATAATAATAATAATAATAATAATAATAATAATAATAATAATAATAATAATAATAGAAGATATCTCAAACAGAGATATATTTAGAATGAAGGTGAAAAAGTGGCAAGTTGACCAAGAGGACAAACCGAAGAAAAAAACTGGAACAACTTGGACAGATGATAGAAAACAAGCTCATAGCAAAATAATGAAAGAAATTTGGGCTCAAAGGAAACGCCTCTATGTACTTTACGTAGTCCTACATGGGCTGATCCGCAAAAAAAAAAAAATAATAATAATAGCGTTTTTCATGGAGGTGCCCTGAAATTGAGCTCATAAAAAAGGAGGCTGTGTATGTCCATGTGTAGTCAAAACAATTATGTGTGTGACCTAAGAGTTCAAAATTGATTTCCAAACAGGTCGTGTCTCTGTAGGTCCAGGTGAAGTGGAGCATGTAAAAGTGCCCACGAAAGGAAATATCAAGAAATTTATAGAAACAAAGGATAATGATAAACCTATACAAACTTTTTAAGCTCATATTTGAATTTTAATACCTATATCTAACTCATATACAGGCAGTAACGAAACTAGAGACTCATGACAGCGATTACATAAGCTCTCCATAGATTCCTATCCTGAGCTAATATTTTCCAAACATCCCGTATAATTTACCTCCTTCAAACCATGGTTAATGTTATACTTTCTTGACCTATCGTTTGGAAGATTTCCCCTGATTTTCCATGTCCTTCTTTCATTCCCGATTCGTGGCAAATGTTCTGACCTTCGCGGACTATGAGACGTAATTGTTGTTATTACATGGTTTCCGATGTCTCTCTTTACTCCAAAAACTCTCCTACGAATGTTATTCTAGAATACGTTAATGCTCATAAGTAATGCCACGAGTGATATCCAATTTATCTAGAGAATTTGGAAACCAAGAGTGGCATTTGTTAGGACTACTTAACGAATAAAATTAAGCTGTTTACTTATAAATCATTATTTAAATATAGTTATTATAAAATATTTATATATTTAATGTAAACGGCGATGTTTGAAAATAAATGAGAAACGTTTGTTATGCTTCATTTGTTCATCACTGCAACGAGATCTTATTATTTATTGCCAAAGGATCGCAATACTGTAAGAATGCACCCTAGTGGAGAAAAAATTAAACACACCAAACTGTTTATAACCAATATCATAGGTTATTAAATAATTTCTGATGTCCTATGATGTAAATTATACTTTTCTGGAACGTAAAGTCCTGGGAAATAATACGTTTAAGTAAGTGAAAACAGTGGTTTCTTTTTATTGTAGTATAATCAATTACTACGAATGTTTTTCTAATATATCCCGCAAGCAGTATCTGTTTACATTCGTGCACTATATATATATATATATATATATATATATATATATATATATATAAATAATCTGTTTGCAGTATTTCTTAGAGAGTCAGTCACTGAAAATAATGATCTGACCTATTCTTAATGTTAAAAAGGAGGAGCTTGATTTTAACATGATAAAATTAAACTGATGAAACCGAGGTGAAAAACGACTGTGATTGGTTGTAAATCAAAATTCATTGAAATGTGAATGGTCATTGACTCCCATGAGTTTTTTATATAAATTTTCTGTACGTGTGTTTGTCACTTTACTACTCCTAAACGACTCGATCGATTTTGATGGCATTTTTCCTGTGTGACTGATTGAGTCCTTGGATGGTTTAGATTCACAACTGGACTCTCTAAAACCATTACGTATAGGGGTTCACCTGAAGTGAACATTTTAATAACGCCCTAGCTCGATGTTTCACAACGAAACTCAGTATATCCTATTAAAATAAACTAAGATAGGTATTATCCAAATATGAGCGAAATCCGACAATTAGAAGTAGAGATTTACCTGAAATCCGAATTTAAAAACTGCCTAAATGACTGGACCTATTTTGATGAATTTTATGTGTATTTTGAGTGGTTCCCTGAATGTCTTGGATTGACAATTGGACACTCTAAAACAATTAGGTGTGGGCCTAGGAGTTAACCGGAAGTGAAAATTTAAAAACATGTTCGATGTTTCACAACGAAACTCAATGTATTATATTAAAATAAACCGAGGTAGGTATTATCCAACAATGAACGAAATCCGACAATTGTAAGTTGAGGTTTACCTGAAGTCCGAAATTTATTAAAAACTGACTAGCAACCACCATTTTTTTCGTTCATCTCAGCGAATACCGTACAATTTAATTAACATTTAATATTTCATTTATTTAAGAGTAGCAACGTATGCTAGGTATACCGATTTTAATGCAATTTTTTGTGTGTATTTGAGTGGGTCCCTGGATGGTTTAGAATCACAATTGAACCGGTAGGTGGCACTGTGGTGGCGCTCATGTCGAATTCTGCCGTTTTTGACGTACGCGCCACTTCCGTCGTGGCTTGGCGTTGTTAAATCAATCTGACCTGCAACTTTTTGAAACCAAAATAATATTTGTTTAAATGATAAAAAAATGGCCGTCAAGACCTTCTGAGAAGTACATGGATAATAACCTGTCAATGAATCTGTAAAATTCACCGAATAATAAACGGCTAATCGAAAATATATAACGGTCAGCCAGGACGACTGTCGGGTCTGCTAGTGTGTGTGTGTGTGTGTATATATATAATTTCGTGTCACGTTGTTTGTCCGCGATGGAATCCTAAACTACTGAACCGATTTTAATAAAATTTTGCACACTGTGTGCAGTTTGATCCAACTTGAGACATAGGGTAGTTTATAACTAAATTTATAGTCGCATTATTTTTTATTGCAAATTATTTGTTTATTATTTAACAAAGAGTTACATACGATTCTAACAGATGGCGGTGTAAGGTAATTGGTTTATTATTTAACAAAGAGAGATCCAGGTGGCTGTGTTTTTTGTTGCAACAGCGAATTTCAATTGAATTACAAATATTGATTATTTCATAATTTAAGTGTGTTCAGTGTTTATTTTATTTTCAATATATCGATAATAATATTAATTTCGTGTGTAAGTATTAGATTTAAGTAATCTGGCTGAAAGGCAGCAACTTAATTTAAATTATCTGGACCGTGAAGGGACATCATTGAACAATATGGCGAATCAGTTCTAGAGACCATGAATGATAAGATATCAAGTGAATTTCCGGAAATTGGTATAGGCCTATGTGACATAAAGCTTACATTTAAAAAGAATGTCAATAAAAAAATGTATGAAGGTCCTAAGGAACGGAATAACAGAACTGTAAGTAAGCCTGTTAGTTATAATAATAGCCTAATATTACATAAACAATCTCCATGCCTCAATTAAATGAAAAACAAGATGGCTATAATATATCACAAGATGATATTACTATACAGATACTTCTTTATGATGATAAGAATCCAAACTGGCAACACGTTCGTAGAAAAAAACTAAAGTATAATGAAATCAGCAAGACTCCTCAAAATATTCCATCAATAAATGTATATAATTCTTATGATACACTTATGGATGATACTGAGAATGCAGACAACATAAATACATCTCAATCAACAAAACCACTTCCACATAAACCACCACCCATATTTGGACCGGGTATAGTTAATGTACCAGAACTAATAAATTGTGTAAAACAAAAAGTTTCTGATTCATATTTCTCATACAAAATGCATCAAGAAGAAGTTAAAATCCTACCAATCTCTACTGAAGCTTACAGATCGTTGGTGAGATTGCTAAATGAGATTAATGCAAAATATCACACGTATCAGTTAAAATAGGAAAGGGCTTTCCGAGTAGTTCTTCGTAATATGCATTACTTTATAAATACAGAGAGTATTGTTGAGGAATTTCTAGAACTAGGACATCGAGTACGTAACATATATAACATTCGACACAGAGTTACAAAGGAGCCATTACCCCGACGTAATAGCAGAATAACTATTAAAACATCGAAAAATATTTAAAGGCGATACGAAGTTTGCCGGGCCAGCTAGTATATATATATATATATATATATTAGGTTAGCGTTTTTTTTAGACAAGTTGGGATAACATAAAAGTCCGTCACGCAGGAACTGCGTAAACTACGCGAATTCCTAGCAAGTAGAATCTATGGTCCAATTTTTCAACATTAGTACCATGTCATATGCAGAAGATGGAATATAGGCCTACGTTTCCCAAAAGTCTCTCTCTAGAAGTGATACAGCATTTTTGTAGTTGAGGACGAACGAGATCTCGGGAACCAATTTGATAATTTTGATTTTTATATAGTGATCTCAACGGTGTTTCATATTTTTAAAAGTACTGACTATGTTAACATGGTCGCATAGCCCATCAAAACGCATTATCTCCCCCCCCCCCAAATAGACAATCTTACCAATATATTTTGTCTCTCGTTACGATATTGAAATGGAAATTATTTGGAATGAACAATACATAACGGATAGTCGCCGGATTTCTTGGAGAGTATTTACCCCGGGTCGACGCTGCCAGAATATTGAGACGGAACTGGTAAAGTTTATGCGGGTAAATTCAATTTGGCGAGCCATAAATCTTGCATCTCACAAAGCGGAAATCAAAAGCAGAGGCGAGATGAAGTGTCTAATCCATTACGTTCCTTATGTGAATACACATATAGCTGTGATTTATTTCCAAGGCGTGTCCTTTATCCATTTCAGTCCGCATCTTTCTAATTTTCCATTGTTTATATGTGTTCCAGCTCGGATCGACAAAAATGCCAACTTTAATGCAATCAAAGCTTCAATTAATTTTTACACCTAACATATTTGACAGACTTATGACTGTTGGGAAGCAGTCCTTGTTTTTTTTTTCTTTTTGAAAAAAAAACGCGAAATTTAGTGACAAAAATATTAATCCTGAAGTAACAAATTATGGAATTGTCGAGGAATCGCAAGTTCAAATTCTGGGACCCACCAACTAGCCTAGGGTATTTTTGTAGTTTCTTCAGATTTGGTGGTAAATTGTGAATTGGTAACATGTTAAATTCATCACTAATAATTTCATATTTATTTATTTATTTATTTTTTTTTTTATTTATTTATTTAGCCTGGTGGAGTTAAGGCCATGTGGCCTTCTCTTCCACTCACCAGGACAAACATATATTACATAAGAATATAACAATCTTAATTAACTCTAATATTAAACACTAAGTAAAAATTTGATCAAAAGATAATATCTAATATACATATTACGATCTATAATACAACCAGTTAATATTAGTTAAAATTAAGACTAAAACTAATAATAAAATGTATACAAGCAAGACATATTAAATTGTCCCTGTCTAGTGTATATAAAAAACAGGAAAATAATGAGATATAGAAAACTAATTTTACGATTATACAATATTTAAAACAAAACAAATAAAAATATTTGTTATTCTTAATATTATTTACATAAATAATTAAATATATTAATATTGCTAAAAGAATACTATCAGTGAGGTGTATAAGTCAGTTTGTTATTAAATAATCCTTTAGTTTGTTTTTGAAGGATGTTATAGTTTGACAGTCTCTGACATAGGGTGGAAGGGAATTCCATGTTTTGGTAAGTGACACCGTAAAAGATAATGAATAATATACAGTGTGATGAGGCGGGATATAAAGGACAATGTGCTGATGGGATCGAGTGTCAAGATTATGTGTGTCGGATAGTCTGATGAAGCGGCGTGATAAATAATTAGGCGATGATGTGTGAAGTATTTTATAGAGAAGGGATAGGGAATGGACAGTTCTACGATCTCTTAGACGAAACCACGATAATTGTTCCAGGGACGGTGTAACATGGTCAAATTTGCGAATACCACAAATAAAACGTGCGCAAGAATTATGAACACGTTGAAGTCTTTGAGTGGAAATAATATTTAAGTCTGTAAAAAGAGTGTCACAATAATCAAAATGGGGCATTGCAAGTGTTTCTACTAACATTTTCCTAAGGGCGAATGGCAAACAATTTCGTACACGATTTAATGAATGTATTATTGAGAAGACTGTTTTGCATGTATGGTTTATTTGTGTATTCCAATTTAAGTTTTTGTCAATAAATACTCCTAGAATTTTTACTGTCTCACTATAAGGGATTTGAACTCCGTTTAGTGACACATGCGAAACTGTGTTTAGGTTAATTGTAGATAATAGTCTCTGATGACCCATAATGATTGATTGTGACTTTGTAGGATTTAATTGCAGTCCATATTTAACTGTCCAAGTCATTAGTGAGTCAAGATCCTCGTTAATTTTGGCAACAGCGTCATTTAGTGAATATTTGTCTGTGTGGATGTAGATTTGCATGTCGTCTGCAAATAAATTATGTTTGCAATGCTTTAGGGAGTTAGATATGTCATTTATGTAGATTGAAAAAAGCAAAGGTCCAAGTACCGAACCCTGTGGAACCCCAGCTTTACGGAAGGACCAAGAAGAACATAATGTATGATTTCCTATAACAGATTGCTGGCGCTCATGAAGGTAGGAATTGAACCATTTCGTGGCACTATCAGAGAGTAAGAGGTTTTTAAGTTTATGCAACAATAAGTCCAAGTCTACCGTGTCGAATGCTTTACTAAAGTCCAGTAATGTAAGAACGGTAAGTTTTCGATTATCAGCAGCTTCGCGTATGTCTTCGCAAATATTTAGTAGAGCAGTATTTGTATTGTGTCCTGTCCTGAAGCCTGACTGAAATTGATCTAGAAGGTTGTAATCATTTAGGTATTCAGTCAGTTGTTTATGGACTAATCGTTCCAGAGCTTTTGAAAGAGTAGGTAAAATGCTAATGGGTCGAAAGTCGTTCGGGGTTGAGGGCGTTTTAACTTTAGGCAGTGGACGTACGAGGGCTTGTTTCCACAATGAGGGATATGTAGAAGTTTGTAGTGAGGAGTTAAAAATATGAGTTATAGTAGGTAGTATAGCTTCGATTATTTTATTCAGTAAAGTAATATTTATACGGTCAGTTCCTTCTGCTTTGGTTTTTATTCGCATGATGGCTTTCTTTACGTCGTAGTCTGTAACATATGAGAAGTGGAAATGTTCTCTGTCGGGTTGATTTGTCAGTGATAATTCATTTATTGTTTGTTCTTTATCCTTTGGAGTAGTAGTTATACCTGTGAAGTGATTATTGAGTGTGTCCAGGGAAACAGGTAATTTGTCTACCTGTGTGTCTTTTGTCCCAATTCCCATTCTATTCAAGTTTTTCCAGATTTCTGAAGTATTGGTATTTGTTAGGTTGTATAAATGTCTAAGTTTGGCGTTTCTTATAGCTTGATTTGTCTTGTTACGTAACTGTTTATATTGAGTGAGACTTGTGTCTGTTTTGTTGAGTCTATATTTCTTATGTGCTGCGTCTCTATCAGTCATCAAGTTACGAATTGAAAGAGTCATCCAGGGTGCAGGGCGTCGTTTCACGAGTTTAGTTTTGGTGGGGCATGTCTGTTGTATAATTGTAGTATAAAGTCATTTAGTGTCTCAACTTTTTCATCTACAGAATGCAGCGTCCATATTGAATGCCACGGCATCTGCATAGCTTCTTCAATTAGGGTTGCATTGTCTATATGTTTTAAGTCTCTATACGTAATAGTCTTTCGAGTCGGTTTAGGGCACTGCAGTGAATATGCTAAGAATATAATATCATGTGCTGATATTCCCGGGCTGGCAGTTGCCCGTGAGTAAGTACTCTGTCTGGATTATTAGTTGCAATTAAGTCAAGTAACGTCTCAGAGTGATGAGTGTGATGTGTAGGTCGTAGGGGTAGGAGTGTCATATCACAAGCCTGGAACGTAGCCATCAGTTGTTGTGTATGTCTGTTATCAGTGTCTAGTATATTTATATTAAAGTCGCCCATAACGATAACGTGTTCATATTGTATTCGCGCGTTTTGTAAAGTGGACTCAATTTCAGCGATGGCTTTTATTTTAGGAGGTTGGTATACTACACAGAGAAGACATTTTTTGAAACTGACAAATATTTCTATGAACATAATTTCGGCAGATGGTTCGTTATTAGATAGATACACAATTTTAGGAGTAAGGTCTGTTCTAACGAAGGCTCCAATACCGCCCCCGCGACTGTAAACACGATCGTGTCTAAGAAAAGTATAACCATCCATGTCAATTAAAGAAGAGGTAATGGTGGGATTTAGCCACGTTTCGGATATGAGAAGAGCATGAATATTTAAAGAGAAGAAAATAGTTCTGATCTCATCTATATGAGCAGTAATACTCTGAGCATTGAAATGGGCTACCTGCAAGGAAGTAGGGTATGTGGACAAAGCTATTTCTAAAGCATTCCTTGAAGTAGTGGGGTCGAGAAGGGGAGTGGGAAGGTTATTGTCCTGTAGCCTGTCAAAGACTGTCAAAGGAAAATCATCATTTAAACGAAAAATGGTCGTAAAATATTTCAACAAACTTACAAACTAAACTTGGTATCACGTCACTAAGAATATCTTAATTTTATGTACTATTAATAAAATGTTTAAAGTGATAACTGTCGGTTATTCACTGGCCGTGTTTGCACTAATTATATTTCTGAGGCCCGGAGAATGATGCGTTTGTTATCTCCTTCTTTAACATGGATTGCTCCGTCAATTGTCCACACATTTGTTACACCATATTTGGTGATGCATTCTTTTAATAGCTTATACCTCATTTGAGTTAAGTCTTCCCTAATTGTAACACCACTCCCTTTCAGCTGTTTTTTGTTCTGGAAAACCTCTCTCCTTTTCCGATAGCTTACGAATTTGACGATAACCGGCCGTGGCCGGTCCGCCTTTCTCCCCACACGATGACTCCTATCTATATCGCATGTTTCCAATTTAATACCTATTTTAGACGCCACATCGATAGCTATTTTGTCTGTATCCTCAGCGTCCATCTCCGGGATGCCAAAGATACGTAAGCATTGGCGGCGTTGGTACTGTTCAAGGGAATCAGTTTTTTCGCACAACAGTTGTTCTAGTTTCATTATTTTAGTATCCCTTTCCTGTAACGACAGCTCCAACTGTTTAATGACCTCAGTGTTCCGATCTATGGTTGTTTTCAACTCACTCACTATAGCCTCACGCACCGAGTCCTTTAGCAGCTGCAACATGGCAGGGTCCCTCAAACATTCCTGCATCACACGCTTTGTCATTTCTTCTTTATTCTCGTCGGAATTCTTTGTTTTGCGTGGCGCCATTATTACAGAATAAATGTACACACAAATAATTTCAAAATATCCTATACTACCTGTAAAACACAAACAATCACCTGCTGAAAACTGTGCAAAAACACGAGCGACCAGTATATTCACTACTCACTGTCCGCCATGACACTTAGTAATTTTTAGGCCTATATAAAATTAATATACCGAATGAGTTGGTTCAAGTGTTAGTGTTTAAAACTCATAAAGTCCCGGATTCAAAACACGGTGCCTTCAAATATAAGAATGTCTCGTTTTCCCCCTGTTTTCCTCCATCATGAATATTTTTAAAAAAATCACTTAGCAATGCCTAAATTTACAAGGCCTATATGATACAAATATATCACTACCATTTCTTATTTTGCTTATAAGAGTATCACAAAATTTTTCTAAGTACCTATCACAATCCAAACCGGAGATACCTGACAGTAAGGACTTGCAAGTATATTCTAAGCTAAAGTTTTCTAATCATTCGCTCTATAATATTTCCCTTAAATCAAGGATAATTGATATAACTACTGGACATTTCCATGTCCCTCTTTTAATTCCCCATTCGTGCCACATGACCTGGCCATCACAGTCTATAAAATTTAACTGTTATTATATATGCGGATTCCCCATGAATATTAAGCAGCTCATTCTTAACCTGTTTTCTCCATTCGCCGTCTATTCACCTCCCTTTGATTAAAAAGTATTTCCCTACAACTTTATTCTCAAATACTTACATTTTTCTCCTCCCTTAAAGTAAGAAATATAAATTTGATTCCATATAACTGAAACAATAACTGTTCATATATTTTTAGTTTAAAGATTTTAGAGAGAAGTGAAATGGCAAGATTTCCTATAATTAGAGATCCGTGAAATTCGCGAGTCGCGATAACGTGAAATGTTCTAATTTTGTAATTTTCTTGTACCGTTTATTAACTCCACTTCCCATAAACTCAAAAAAAGTATTTATGGTTTGCGAAATAACGCCGAAATTTTAAATTTTCAACGAATTCCGAAGATTTTTCGTTCTATTCGTGAAATTTCCATAATACATTTCTAAACACTGTTTTCGGATTCCATCTTCTTTTTAACTGCCATATCTGATCCATAGAGAACAGATAGAGGCGCTTCTCATTGTTATTTTTTTACAATTGCCGCAACGCCATCTAAATTTGACCGGCGCGTAATTTCAACCGATCACGCTGGCTCGGTCACGGTGACTCAGTCCTATCCATTTAAAAATAAAATTGAGAGCTCAATACAAGCAATGGTATTTTGTAAACAATTTTCGCATGTTTTATTCTTACTCTCTTTACAAAAAAATACAGGGACTTTGCCAACTTTTCAGATGTTTTTAACTACAAATTATTTCGTTTTTTTTTTTTTCAAAATTCATTAAAAAAATAACTAAAATAATTTACACTATTTCCTAAGCGTTTATTAAAAACACTAGTTGAACAAAGTATATAAAGTAGATCACTATTTATTAGGAAGTAATTGGAAAAGTTATACAACAAAAATATTGGCAAAATTTTTGTTAATTCTTTTTCTAAAGAAATAAGAATTAAAAATGCAAAATTGTTTACAAAGTAACATTTCTTGTGTAATTTCTATTAGGAAGTATCGAACAGGATCTAGATAATATATATATGCTATGGCAGTAACATTGACAGCTCATGTTTTTCATTCCAAACTATAGTTATGGAGAACATGCTTGATTTATTAACAAAATAAGTATTCTCGACACAACTCACAACTTTGTTGCAAGAGACGACAGCTCTTAGGAAAGCTGAAGTGGTGAACCAGTTGAAAACTACTGCATAAAAGAGTTTTACGAAGCTGAAAAAACTTGATTGCGGAAGACCCTTCAAAATTGGTGTTTGCAGCAGTCAGTAAATTATTTGACTCCAGGACACTTAGTAATCAAATTCTCAGTGCTGACAGCGCCATGGTATGGAATTGAAGAAATTGTCATATGCAAGTGCCATTGAATATTCTAAATTCTACGAAGGCTATGTTGTCCCCAAGGCCTAATAAAAGAAGAGTTGAAACGACCAGAGTGTACCCGTAGACATTTGCAAAATGATTTGCTCTTTGAGGGAAGAGCATACCGAGTTTGTCAAAACATCTCTTGAAGTCATCTGGTATTCAACTTCAAATATGAACTCAGAAAGATCTATTTCTCAGTATGGTGTTTGGCGAGTGATCGAATGCAGAGATTGAAACCTGAGAATGCAGAGATACTCAACATGGTTGCTTCTTCTTAAAAGTTAAATTTTGCTCAAAAATTAATGACTACGATTAAAATGTTATGCATGTTAGTGTATTAAAATTGATATCAATTCTACAAGCTAAAAGTTTACCTTAAACTACTGGATATATCATTTTTATTGGGTTTAATAATCTAAACTAGGATTTAAAATACTCAAATTTACATTTTTTTAGAATAACACCGCCAAATTCCCAATAACATCGAAATCTTGAAATTTTAAAACAAATTTTCCGTAAAAATAAAACCACTTTGACGGACCTCTACCTATAATGTACAGTATAATACATAGCATGTGTTTTGTGAATAGCTATGTCTAATGAATGATATAACTTAAAATAAAATAAAAAATAATATGTGTGGAACAATAAGAATAACTCTAAAAAATAAAAACATTAACAGCTATACAATTAAAATTCTATAAAACTATGGCAGTACCCATTTTAACATATGCTTGTGAAAACTTAATAAATCCGATAAAAGGAAAATATAAGTAGCTGAAATGAAATTCTTACGTTTAATAGCAGGCTATACATTGTTAAATAAGAAATATAATTAATAAATAAGAACCGAATTAAACATCTATAGTGTTACAGATAAAATTTAAGATCTAACTGACTCCAACACACATAGAAAGAATGAAACCCAATAGACTCCCAGATATTTTGCTTCAATACAACCCAAATAAAGAAGGGACGCCCCATAACTAGATGGAGAGATACAGTCTCTTGATGTGGAAACAGGTCTATGGCCTAACTCCATGATGTAGAAGAAGAAAAAAAACATGTTTAATCAACCTGACTAAATATGTATCTAATGGAGATAATCTGAAAATGTTTGCTTCCGATATATTTAAGTAAATTCAGCACATACACTTTACTTGTCGGCATAGCTCAGCTTGGAAATTTCTTTCAGGAAACTTGTAGACTATATTGCATTCCCAACATGCGTATAGCTCTAAACCACAGAAGCAGCATGTTTAATAATTCATTGCCTGAAATTGCAAAGTTTTAAACGTTAAGAAGTTGCTGGAAATCAGAAAATCTGTTCCCATGAAGAGAAACTTGAGCCATTCAAAGTTGTAAGCGATCTGTTCTCCACTATACATTACAATATCTTGTAAAGAAATAACCGTTCCCGTGCATTTTATCTGGAATATATTTTCGTTCCCTGACCTCTCAAGAAGTTTAGAAAGAAATAAAATGTCTCGAAAAGCTCTGGAAATATTAAAAGTAGAACAATATGCAAAGTTTCTGAAGCTAAAAAAATAACTCCATATAACATTATTCATACTTTCTTAGGTATATTATACACGTTTAGAAGGAAAGCTGGGTTCAAATGTTTCTTTACACCAATAAAAAGGGAACACGTCTTCAGGTTTAAATAATGGCTCTCCGTATGAAATATTTTACATATAAACGCTTATGCGTTTCCGTGTTCCTGTATATGGTATATAAGACAGAAAAATACACCGTCTTCCACTTAATTTCCTTGCAATTTGGTTTAAAAATATGCAACATACAAAAACCATTTTTTCAGCTTATTCTTAAGTTATGTACATGCAAATTATGTCACTAATTACACATGTCTTCCTGAACATAATGACACTTCAGTTAATTTTTAGACATATTTATTCATGATTAATTTAAAATACAAAAAAAAAATGAAAATAAAAAATCAAATTCCTTAAAAGTAATGTCTTGATACAATTTTCTCAAAAAACTACTTATCCAATTGTTTCCAAAATTTAGTATGTTATTGTCCATAGTTCATTTGACAATAATAATAAGATTTGCTTGTGTTCAGATATGGATTGGGATTTATTTTTAAAAAATTCAAAGACCAAACATTTTTTATTAAATATTTTGAATGCTTTTTTAAATTTCAAACACTATCAATATCACAAAGATAAATTAACCTTATTACGTGGCAAAAAATGTGCACATTAGCAGAACGCAGAGACGCCATTTTTTAAAAACCTATTTTTATGGGTCTAAATGTACAAAATTGACAAAATAATATTACACATCGATAAAATAGGCCTTTTGAAGCAAAAAGAAAAAATCAATTTTTTAAACCCAATAAGTACTGGGTGCCCTTAAAACACTTATAAGACCAAAGTTCAAACCTAAATAAAAAAGTATTCAGTTGAAACTGTTTAATATGTTCTAATATCTAATTAGTTCCAATTGCAATAGATTTGAACATGACTACCATTTAACATAGCAGATATCCACCTTTATCCCTTTAGGCTATTCCTCAGCAAATTAGTAGTGACATTTTTAATCGCAAGGCTGATTCTAAATATCAAATCATGAAGGCAGCCACAGGTTTCTCTACACTGCATTTTTGACGAATCCCCATAAAATAAAATTGAAGTGTTAGATCTTATGATCTTGTTATTGTCTCAGATCCTCTGGTAATCTATTGTATGATAAAACTATAATTAAGAAACTAGCATACTCCCAATGCGGAATGAGGAGGAGCGCCATCTTGCTGACTATTTAACTCATGCCCCAAATGGGAGTTAATGACCAATCACATTTCAATGGTTTTTTATATACAACCACTCACAGTCGTGTTTCGCCTCGAATTTATTAATCAAAGTTCATCATATTTAAGGAAGATCCTCCATTTTAACATTCTAAATAGGTCATAGCATTATTTTTCATTGACCGCATGTGGCTAGCAGATTGTATATATAGTGCATGAATGTCAGCAGAGAGCGCATGCGGGAGATAATATAAAACATTTGTAGCAATTGATTATACCACAAAAAAACACTGTTTGCACTTTGTTAAACGACTTATTTTCCAGGAAATAACGGTGCAGAAAAATATAATTCACATATTTACATCATAGGACATCAGAAATTAATTAACACCTATATTGTTGGTTAATATATTTCTCCACTGGGGTGCATTCTTACAATATTGCGATCCTTTGGCAATAAATAATACGGAGCGTTGTTTCCGATCTTTGATAACGATTTGCCAAGTAGATTGTGACGTTGGAGTGTGAGTCATCACGACAGGAGGGTGCGAGGTGATCAAACCAGTCAGTGTGCTGCTTCTGTTACACTCGCACGCGTGTTGCTCTCATAATGCCTAATCAGATAGACCGGTTTTGGGAAGGGTACATTACTGCCCTTTCCGACGCTAATTATAGTTATTCCGCGATTATTGAGGCTTGCAAAAACGTAATTTTATGGTGTCAAAGTGTGGAAGTAGCTCAGTGCTTAATAAAAAGGGAAAGGGTCGCTTGGGATTAATTCCAAAAGGGGGAAAAAAACGGGCAAATCCACGACCTGCTACTACCCGCACCCCAGATGTAATCAGAAAGGTCATGGTCCTTATCTCTGGTGGTAACCCTGCCACACAAAAGGTGATTGCGAACAGATTGGGAATATCCCTTAAAACTGTAAACACCATAATAAACAAAGATTTAAACATGGAGAAGAGCCACAAAAGCAGGGTTCATAAATTGTTGCCACGTCACATTGTCGAATGCCGCACCAACAGCAGGAGACTATGAAAATCACCTGGCAGGATAAAAATGAAAATTTTTGGTCACACTTGATGAAGCATATGTTTATCTAGGAGACTGCAACAAACCCCGGACAATTTACTATAGAGAAAGGGGTAAAAAAAATTCAAAAGTGGTATGCCGAATGCAGAGAAAGTTTCTCCAAGGGATTTATGGTCATCGCGGGATATTGCTACAATGAAAAACTGACCATTTGTAGAGTAGCTAAAATGGCCAAAATCAACTCCCTGTACTAACAGGAAGAAGTTCTCACCCCAATTTACCCGACTGAAATCCCAGCTCTGTATGGTACAGACAAAAACAAAGTCTGGATGCACCAAGACAAGGCCTCCAGTCACACTTCGGGTTCAACCCTGACATTCCTGGAGAAATGGAGCAGGAAACTGGAATACATGCTATTCCATTCAGCAACATCCCAGTGAAGTCTCCTGGTGCATCACCGATGGACTTTGTGTCTTTGGACTCATTCAAAGGGCACTGGGAATGGGGCGTCTTCGAACAATAGACGGTCTCTGGAAAGCATATAAAGAGGAGTGGGAACTTCTAGACATGGCTGTGCTGCGTAAGAGTCTTCTGCAGCGGAAACTCCTATGCCGAACCATAACTCGGGTGAAGAGCCATCAATTAGAGCATGCTTGATGGTGGAGACATGGCTTCTCTTAAGGTAAAACTTAAAAACCATTTGTTATCAGAGATCAGAAACAACACTCCGTATTATGATCTGGTTGCAGTTATGAACAAAGGAAGGAAATGAAGCGTACCAATCGTTTCTCATTTGTTTTTAAAAATCGCCGTTTACATTAAATATATAAATATTTTAAAATAACTATAGTTAAATAATGATGTGTGAGTAAACAGCTTAATTTTATTCGTTAAATAGTCCTAACAAATGCCACTCTTGATTTCCAAATTCTCTAGATAAATTCACTCGTCACTTCGTGAATTTATCGATAATTTGGAAATTACTCGTGGCATTACTTATGATAAATGTTTCTAGGAGGAAGCTGTAGCACGACAAAAACAATTGTAACACATCTAGATAGGATATAGATCAGTCACTGTAGTTTCAGGAAAAAAAAGGGGGGGACTCTTTTTGAAAAGTCCAAATGGATAATTTTTACACAATTAGCTGTTACTTGTTAATTATGTAATCTGCAGCATTATCCTTGGCCTGTGTATTTTTGCAAGATTTATGCAAATTCGGATGAACCAACATCCAAAATAAAGTTTTCAATTATAGAGAGATATCGAAACATCTAACTGTATCGTACGTAGTCTCCAGTTCGATTTTTGTTTCTGAGATGATACGACGTATTTTCTTTGCTTTTTCTTTCGAAAGAAAATCAAGAAAGAAGAGATAGAAAAGTATCCTTCTCCAAGGGAGAAAGAATAATAAATATTACGTGAGAAAATACTTGTACAGTTTAGAGAGGCAGAGAGAAGGTAAATGCATGTAACAACTTCAACAGAAGACGATGACAATTTCCAATAAGTAAACACAGAGCGTCTTAACCGACATATCAGTTTCTGACACTTGAAAACGTGCCCAATGCCAAAGTTTACTTTACAGTAACGAAACTAAATTCTGACACTCTAGATTTGAATCGTTATTCGACACAAATTTTATAAAAAAAATATTATATCCATATTTCTATCCTTCTATTACTTACAAGGGAACTCTCAACCTTTGCATATCGAAACCTACCTTGAATTTTTTCCAGAGAAGCGTTGTGGTGTATACAAAAGTATGTATTTTTTAACTGGAAGGTACTAAAATCCAATACCAAATCTCTCATTTAAATTATAGGGCAATAATACATCTCCTGTGGCAGACTTGTTAATCCTCACTACCCGCCGTCCGCGCTGTGTGTTGCCTCACTTCACTGCGCTCGTAACTCATTCAGGAATGTACATTTACTCAGTACAGTGGGTTGTCATTTCTGGATTCTGGCATCGACTTCTGTGCCTTGTAATTAAAAA
>JASPKZ010003801.1:157500-214183 GCA_030220185.1 Diploptera punctata
TGTAATTATTGATTAGGTATATATTTTCTGTATGTCTTGAATATTATTATTTTCATTCATGAAGAATAAGTATATTCAGAGGACATATTATTAATTTAATGAAGGGAACTGCTATTTCGCGTACTTACTGCTTCTACATCCTATGTCGGTGTCCATAACCAATGAAAAGCGAGCAGGTCACATGGTTTTGTTTTGATGAGAATCACTTTAAGAGCGGATAACCTTCAGTTGGTTATTTGCTATAGTTACATAACGATGCTCTTTATCAACTAAGTACATTACCATTAGCACTGTAATTAAAATCTGAGCGTGAAATGTTCGCCAACTATTGCTCAGATGCCTATTTTTCAGGCTCTAGGTTCTTTCACGTCCCCTATATGTACGAATGATACTTGGGTAGGAATCCAGATATAATAAGAACAGTTAAGTCTCGTAGGCTGCGATATGTAGGACATGTGACACGTATCGGGAATGAAACAGGTGAACGGAAGCTTCTGGTAGGAAAACCAGAGGGAAAATGCTCAGTTGGTAGACCAATAATGAGGTGGGAGAATAACATTATCCATGTATTGAGGGAAGTAGATTATACAGGGGATGAATGGAAAACATTAGCTCAGGATAGGGATTTATGAAGAGCTTATGTTCGCGCGGCCATGAACCTACGGGCTCGATAGTCAGTAAGCTAGTTACTTAGTTATATATGTTCGACACGGGATCCATGGGTTTAGTTCTATCCCGAAGGAACGCATACTCAGGTTTTTCATGTCCTGAAAAGTCCTTCGGCCCCGGCCGTGATTGAAGTTTCGAATGTTGAGACCAGTGGCCATGGTACTCTCTACAACTACCGTTAGCGGTTACTGAAGTATGATTATAATCCAATACTTTTGTGTAATAGGGGATATTTCCTCACCCATGTTTCGTGGTATAGTTGAGATGGTAAAGTTTGTAGAACTAGTGCTGGTGTAAAGATAATAATGAGGATGGAAACAGGCGGTGGGTAGAAATAATAGGATGCAGATACTTATGATATGTGTTACAAAGACTAGGAGTTACGACTGTAATTAGAATATGCGCTAATACAATTACCACGTTACGTATATACCGCTAGACAAGTACCAGAATTCACATGTACATGCTAGCAAGGAATTCTGTAATAAACATTCCACATAATAAATCCTCACAATGGCGGGTACAGCATATGCTCCTTGTGTCCCAGGACCTCACAAAAATACGTATTTACGCAGTAATGGTGACGAATAATGATTTTGGAGGCGATCTCATGGTCGATATCAACAAACTTGAAAGATAAGAAATGGTAATAAAAATACTATGTCTTACTATTGGATAGTTATGCTTGTAAATTAAGTTCAATATTATGATGTAAGAAGCTGATATCAATAATATAATATAATACATTTAATATAATGATATATAATATAATATATATAATATATATATAATATAATATAATATAATATAATATAATATAATATAATATAATATATAATATAATATAATATAATATAATATAATATAATATAATATAATATAATATAATATAATATAATATAATATAATATAATATAATATATATAATCTAATATAAATAATATAATATAATATAATATAATATAATATATATAATATAATATAATATAATATAATATAATATAATAATATAATATAATTTTAATTCAAATTTTTATATGAAATTTGAATTAAAAAACTTGAAAAATGATGAAATGCGGCAAGAATACGAAATCAAAATTGCTAATAGATTTGAAGTACTGGAATCCTCAGATGACAATGCGGCAAACGAAAAAGAAACTGATATAAATAAAGAATGGGAGGCTATAAGAGATACTATTAAATTGTCAGCATCAGAAAGCATTGGTTGTTTAAAAAGAGTCAAAACAAGAAATGGTTTGATGAGGAATTTGCCGACATTGTAAAGAAAAGAAAGCTAGCAAAAATGAAATGGTGACACGAGCCAAATGAGGTAAATTTAGAGCAATTGGGTAGTATTAGACGGGAAACCACCAAGTTACTAAAGAGTAAAAAGAGGGAATATTTGAGAGAGAAGATTAATGATCTTGAAATGAATTAAAAAAATAGGAACATTAGAGAATTATATCAGGGAATTAGTACAGAGAAGAAAGGGTTTCAGGCTAGAACAAATATAATTCGGAATGAAAATGGGGATATGACTGCAGATTCCAGGAGTATATTAAATAGATGGAAAAGTTATTTTAATCAGCTATTAAATGTACATACAGAACAGGACATTGAGGAGGATAATTTACAGACAGCGGAAATGCTAGTCGCAGAATCAAGTGCATTAGAGGTTGAAATGGCGATTGAAAAATTGAAGATGTATAAAGCATCAGGTTCAGATGAGATCCCAGCAGAACTGATAAAATCAGGGGGAGAAAAATTGATGGACAAAATACGCTGGTTGCTTAGTATGATTTGGGAAAAAGAAGATCTTCCAGATGAATGGAATGAATCAGTTATCGTACCAATTTATAAAAAAAGTTGATAAAACTGATTGCAACAACTACAGGGGCATCTCGTTACTTTCAACTTCGTACAAAATTCGAACTAATATATTAGTAAGCAGACTTACTCCCTATATTGATGACATTCTAGGAGATCATCAATGTACATTTAGAAGAAACAGATCTACAACAGATCAGATTTTTACTATAAGACAGATTTTAGAAAAGAAGTGGGAATATAATGGTAATGTATATAAACTATATGTAGACTTCAAAAAAGCATATGATTCGATTAAGAGGGAGAAGTTACATAGTATCCTGCTGGACTTCGGAATTCTTAAAAAGTTAGTTAGACTTATACGAATGTAATCAATTGAGTTGGTGTTTACTTGATGAAAATCCATATTTATTAATTAAATAAAAATAAAACGTAGTTTTATTTCATTTTCATGTAATTTGTTAACATGTCTGAAGAAGGTACAGTGTACCGAAACAGCTGGCACTGAATTATATAATAAATATGAAAATCAAATAAAACTACGTTTTATTATTATTTAATTAATTATACGAATGTGTCTAAATGGCACAAAGAGTAGGGTGCGTGTAGGTAAACAGTTTTCGGACACTTTTGAAATCCAGAATGGGTTGAAGCATGGAGATGCACTATCTCCTCTACTATTTAATTTTGTACTAGAGCATGCCATTAAATCTTTAGAGAATGAGGAAGCTTACCAATGGTAATAATAAGCTGCTAGTTTATGCTGATGATGTAGTATTATTGGCCGATAGCGAGGAGATACTAAAGGCTAACACGCACACACTATTGAGTAACACTAACAAATTAGGACTGGAAGTAAATATCAGTAAAACTAAATATATGGTCACACTTAGAAATTCATTATATAATGGAAATGGACAGCTAATGACAAATGAGGGAAGTTTTGAGGAAGTGGCTGAATTCAAATACCTAGGAGCACTAATCACAAATAGGAATGAGATAAAAAAGTAAAGTGATCCCACGACAGGCCTCAAGAGGCCCTTGGGGTAGTGGGAGGTTAAGGCTCCCACTTTTTTCTAGACAATCGGCACTTGATGTCAGCCGGGTAGTCAGCCCTGCGTGACGGCCGCCTTTACCCCCAGAACAAGCGTCTGGTACTCATTTCAGTTAGAGGCTGAGTCGACCCCAGGGCCATAGTGCCGCCAGAAAGTTTGGGTCAGTTAAAAAATCTGACCCCACCGGGACTTGAACCCGCGACCTTCTGGCTTGTAGCGTAGTACCTTAACCACTACGCTACGTTGCACAAGGAAATTAAACAGCCTCAATTCTGGAAATGCATGCTATTATGCATTGCAGATACTCTTGATGTCCAAACTTCTTTCAAAAAATGTTAAACTGAAAATATATAAAGCTATATTATATGGGTTATATTATATGGGTGCGAAACATGGACTCTTACTTTAAGGGAGGAAAGGAGATTACCAGTATTTGAGAATAAAGTACTCAGGAAAATTTTTGGACCAAAGAGAGATGAACAGACAGGTGAATGGAGAAGACTACATAACAATGAACTACATGGTTTTTGTAGGAAGCCAGATATAATAACAGTTAAGTCTCGTAGACTGCGATGGGGCAGGACATGTTGCACGTATGGGGAATGAAATAATTGCATGGAAGCTTCTTATAGGAAAGCCAGAGGGAAAACGCCCAGTTGGTAGACCAAGAATGAGGTGGGAGAATAACATTAACTATGATTTGAGAGAAGTAGATTATACAGGGAATGATTGGAAAGCATTAGCTCAGGATAGGGATGTATGGAGAACTTATGTCTGCGCGGCCATGAACTTACGGGTTCGATAGTGCCAGTGAGTAAGTAAGTAATATAATATAAATATCTATCCATAGTAATTCTGCCCGAAGGCAGGTCCTTCACTGCAATCATAGCATTTTCATGCTATGCTTGCAGCTTTACTAGGGAATTGTGTAGGTGTGGTAGCTTCCCGTTGCTTTCCACACCGGTGAAGGATGATGATGATAATGATAATGGTAAGGATAATAATGATAAGGATGGAAGACTCAACAAACATAATTGCGTGTATTGGTCTTCTGAAAATCCAGGAGTTGTAATTGAAGAAGAATGAAAAGTACCTGGAATGGAGTTTCGGTTTGGGCAAGCATAAGCAGCGAAGGATGATAGGTCCGTATTTTTTTTAACAGGACCGTGACTGCCAATAGGTACCTTCGATTGTTATTAAATGAAGTTCGGGTAGAATTAGACAACAGTCCTATGTTTGAAGCAGTACGAAACAACCTTGTTTGGCAGCAAGATGGTGCCCCACTGCACCATGGATTAAACGCCCGTGTATTTTTGGATGACCAATTTGAAGAGTGGATTGGAAGTCGTGGTAAAATCGATTGGCCACTTAGATCATCAGACCTCGCGCCATGTGATTTCTCAATGCGGGGAATTTTGAAGGGCAAAGTTTTCAGTACAAAATCACTAAATCTGCAACATTTACGGGATTTGATTAAACAGGAATTTGAAAATTGTGTGATAACATCTGCAAATCAGTGTTAAAACGATGTCATAAATGCTTAAACAACAATGCAGGTCACTTTTTTTTTTAGATGTTCGTAAGCTACAGAAAATAATATATTTGCATTCTCGGTTAACTGACTTTCGCTGCACTTATGTAATGTAATGTAATGTAATGTAATGTAATGTAATGTAATGTAATATAATATAATATATTTTTTGCAAATGCCCCACGTTGTCTTTCGACATTCCTGGTGTTCTCTCCTGGCATGGCGTACTTGTAACCCATTTCTGAGGTTGGGGCGCCTGGTAGGCGGGGTTACGTTGCTCAGATGATATGATGGGTGATGATGATGATAATAGTGCACCAGGAGAGTCCCTAATCCTAAGCGTATTCTAAGATGAATTAATATAATATAATATCCATCCATCTATAGTAATTCTGCCCGAAGGCAGGTCCTTCACTGTAATCATAGCATTTTCATGCTATGCTTGCAGCTTTACTAGGGAATTGTAGGTGTGGTAGCTTCCCGTTGCTTTCCACACCGGTGATGATGATAATGATAAGGATGATGATGATGGCCATATGATTTCGGGGACCGTTTGGGCCTTAAAGTTTTCCTGACATTTGTCTTAGAGGTGAGGAAAAACCCCGATAAAAACCTCACCCAGAAAAACTGCCCCGACCGGGGTTCGAACCCGGGCCCGCTGCGTGACAAGTCAGCACGCTACCTCGAGACCACAGCGAATATAATATAATATACAGGATAATACTATAATATCTTATTAGTAGAAGCAGGCCCGTTGTAAAGTGAATATAAGTTCAGTATTGTTGGTACTGTTGCTCCTGGATTGCCTTGTAGTTCAAATGGTAAGAACACTAGCGCGTAAAGCTGGTTCATGCAAAATATTTTCTCTTTAGTTATACTTTCATAGGCTAATTCATGACGAAACACCGATGAGGTTACTGTGTAATACCTAATATATAAAAATCAATGTTTGTTTGTTTGTTCGTATTCTATGCGCGGCCATACCGTTGATCCGATTTTGACGTCTTGTTTTTGCAAAATGTTCAGGAGATTCGCGGGATAAACATAGGCTATAAGAGAGTTTTGATATTCAACCCCTTCACCCCTAAACGTGAAATAAAGTCCCTATGTTGACGCTTAAATGGATTACGCTACCTAAACCATAACAACTTCATCAAATTAATGTACACAGAATTGAATATCACAAAAAACTCTACTTGAAAAATGTCAGGAGATTCCGGGGATGAACATAGGCTATAAGAGAGTTGTAATTCTCAACGCCTTCACCCCTAAAAATCACCCTTTGTAGTGAACAACATGAAATAAAGTTCCTATTTTGACGCTTAAATGGCTTACGCTGCCTAAACCATTACAAATACACAAAATTAATGTACACAGAATTGAATATCTCAAAAAAAAAAAACTCTACAAAAAAGTCCGCGGCAGCATATGTTTATCTTCTACGGATAACTCACAATAACCATTTTTGTCTTTCATTGATGCCAAGAAGATTGGGCAAGCATAACAGCGCAAGGCTGGTGGTAAAAACACATTAACAGTAGCAGCGTACGCCGGGTATTAGCTAGTTTATAATATAAAAATAGGATAGCTGAGATCTCAGTCTTCCTCAACTTTGGATGGGGTGTGGAGTTTTTCGAAGCAAACTGAAGATGAAGCATATGCTTCGAATGTACCCCACACCTCACATCCAAAGTTGAGGAAGACTGAGATCACAGGTAATCTATTTTTATATTATATTATGCATTATACTATGTCTCACTTAAGTTATTTATGAGTTCAGCAAAAGACCGGGAAAAGGAATATTACAGTGTCATGTGCTGTACTGTAACATTCACATAGCAGATCCTCATCAAATCAAAATCATATGATCTGCTCGCTTTTCAATGGCCATGGACACCGACGTACGATGCAGAAGCAGTAAGTACGCGGAAAAGTAAGGGTTTAGAACCCGGAATCACTCAACATTAGGTTTAGAAAACGTTTTCAATAAGCCATATACTAAGTGATAAGCAGTGAATTTGACATTTAAAACTTTTCGTTTAGTTATAGTGTGATAGACTATTTTTTCCATAAAATTCACCAAATAAGACAAAATTGGATATTATTAAATAAGTTCACAAGAAAACTCCTCACTCCCATCTGCTGTCACATTGATGTCGCGCGGATGTATGTCGATAATGACTAAACATCTGATAAAGAAAAATCGTATAACCCGATCGCAGCGCCTCTTACCAAGTCCACTTGTGAATCTAAACTATCCAGGGACCAACTCAAAAACACAAAAACATTTAATCAAAATCGGTCCAGTCGTTTAGGCAGTTTTTAATTTCGTATTTCTAATTGTCGGATTTCGCTCATTTTTGGACAATACCTATCTCGGTGTATTAATAGGAAATGCTGAGTTTCGTTGTGAAACATCGAAAAATTTGACCGCTAGGCCAATTTTTAAATTTTCACTTCAGATGAATTCTTACACCTAATGGTCTTAGAGAGTCCAATTGTGAATCTAAACAATCGGGGGACCCAATCAGACACACACAAAAAAGTAATCAAAATTGGTCCAGTCGTTTAGGAGGAGTCCAGTGACAAACGCACGTACAGAAGAATTATGTATATAAAGATATGACATGAAAAGAAAAATAAACACCTGAACATGAATTTGAACCCGAGAATTCTAACTTTATACATTAGTGATATAACCATCATTCCACCCAGGCTCCTAGTGCAAACATTTACTTTTTCTTCCTTACATATGATTCTCAATCAGGAGAGGCAACGGGACTTCGTCCTCACTGCCATCTCGCGGCTTCTATAATAAATAAGCATTTTAAGGAGAATATTTACGTTATAGCAGTAATGCTTTTATATTACGATGTTATAATTTAGTTCTATCAATCTTCTACCATTTTCATTTTTGTCCAATTGATCCGACTACATCATTATCTATCTCTTTGCCGATTCTGCTGTTAAAATCGCCAGCTAATATAATCCCTATCTCATCCATAATAGAATTTAAGAAACAATAAAATCTTGTAATGAGATTACATATTTATGAATTAAAATAAATAAAAATGGAAGTTAAGAAGAGGAAATAAGAAATAAAAATAAAGGAAATTTTGCAATTGCTTGCCTCAATGGAATATTGTGGGATAAAAAATATAAGTAATAAAAATAAAATGTATGTATATATATATATATATATCATACAACTGTTAAAATCATCATTACTTATGGAGCAGAACTTTTGCCATTAACAACAAAAACAAATAAGTATAATTTGGCAACGGAAATGGAGTTTATACGAAGGTCAGCAAGAATTTCAAGAAGAGAAAAAATTAGAACTCAGTTATAAGGGAGAAAATGAAGATTGAAGACAATATTTTAGATTATATTAAAACTCAGTAATTAAGATGGTACGGACATGTCCAGCGAAAGGAAGAGGATCGGCTACCAAAAGTTTTGGAATGGAAACCTGAGGGAAGATGAGGCAGAGGAAGACCTAAAACCTCCTGGAGTCAGGGAATATATTTATACATGATGGAGAATCATCTACAGCCAGGGTATTGGATGGACCGACAAAATCGGCTACTGGGAATCGGACGATGTCAAAGATATTAATCAACCGATGATCTATCTATCTATCTAATTAAGTTTTGACATTTAGCAATGCAGACATAATATGACATGAAAATAAAATTAAACGCCTGAGCCGGGATATGAAACCGGTTTTATATAACTGTAAGTAAATAAATAAATTTGAAATTCTGCAGCAAATATCTATAGGGCTATAAAGCATTGAAATTAGCCAATTTTGAATGAAACAAGCAAACGAACATTAATTTATTCAATTTGTTCTTTGTAAGCAACAAATTAGAATAGTGAGAGAATGCTTGCTGATGTGATAATCAGATTTCACAGGCAGTTGAGGATGAGGGTTGTGGATATTGATACAACCACGAGAAGGTGGTGAGATGCGGGCCATTTCTCAGGATTAGACCTGAGCGGGTTTGTCTTACGCCAGCATAGGGGAGGGTTATCTAAGGTGTGATGCTTACACCAGCCAAGAGATTACATCCATTTTTCACTGTCCCTCATAACGCCTCTGCAAGGAGTGTCCTCAAAGTAATATCTCGCCCCCTCACATATTTTATGTTTATAAGATACTTTCCATGAATATACATTCAACTCTCCCCAAATTTGCTTCAAAAGTTTCCTATAAAAATTCATTCATTCCTATACACCCTGTATATAAACTACCTCTCTGAAAATTATAGAAATAATAATAATAATAACAATAATAATATTTTATTTCAGGATTGTTTCTGTTATTTACACAGATATCCTCAACCAAAATATACAATTTTTTTCTTCCACACTTTCCGGTCTTGCGTGTCTGCTTCTGTCATATTTCTCTTCTTCATGTTGTCTTGAATTCCCTTTATCTACGTTGGTTTTGGTCTAACATGTTTCCCCTTTCCAGGAGGTATCCATTTCAATACTTCTTTGTTTGTTTCTGTATTCCTTCTTTTCATTATATGTCCATACCATCTTAGTTGGACTTCTTCAATCTCTTGTACAATATCCTTTCCTACATTCATTATTTCTCTTATTGTATTATTTTATATATTATCTAGTTTTGATATTCTTGCCGATCTTCTTAAAAAGTCCATATCTGTGACTAATATTTTATTTCTGGTGTTTTTGCTTCAACGTCCAAGTTTCCGCACCACATAATAAAATACTATTCACAATTGTGTTATATATTAATAATTTGGTCCTCTTGATTCTTGATTATATCTTCTTGTATCTTGTAAGCCCATGTTTCCGTTAACATAGATTTAGACGCTCCCCCCTACAGGGAAGAATTTGAACCATGCTAATTTAGTTACACTTGTTTTCGTATAGATATCATTTGAGTGGTCCGAGGTCAGCGTTCCGCCTAATACTGACATCTAGAAAACCAAGGTAGTACTAAGACGGGAAAATTCGGTAAATTTTGCTTAGAGGCCTTTTCATTCAGGCTTAAGGATCTTTTACGAGCCTGAAAATCTTCAGACTCGGAACCCACGGCTTAAAGTCCCTCCCGGAGGACTTGGTCCTTGGATTTTTCCATCCTAAAAAAATCCATCTACCCCGGTACTTATTCCATAAAATATAATTTAATATGCCAATAACTTTTATCTCTAATAATAATAATAATAATAATAATAATAATAATAATAATAATAATAATAATAATAATAATAATAATAATAATAATAATTTGGGGAAAAATTAGTGCAGATGGAAGTCATGATGCTGAAATTAATGAGAGGATAAATAAGGGCAAATTTGCAAAATCAAAATTAAATCATGTTATATGAGATCAGAATATAATATCATAAATCAAACATTTTAAATATAATAATATTATTATAATGACATATGGTGCAGAAGTTGTGAATTAAAATACAGAACCTGTAAAATAAATTCTTCAGAAATTGAGTTTTGGAGGCTTTCAGATTGAATTTATAGAAGCGATAAGATAAGAAAGAGTATAATTAGGAGCCTGAACAAAATATGAATATTTAAACTTCAATTGTGCATTTCATAAAAAAAATATTACGGTCATGTAAATACTCGTATAATGACGAAAGACAGATTCCTAATACAATTATTACAATGGGTGTGACCTGTTAGAAGAAGAAGAGGACGGCCAAAAATAACGTGGATTGATGGTGTTTTAAGCATTATGAGGAAAAATGATTGGGCAATCGAGATTGGAATAACGAAGCGATGTGGAGAAGAATGACAGTAGATTAATTGAGTGCAGCAAGATATTGCGAAAAAAATAGAAATAAAATATTAATAAGAAAAGCCCTGCAATCAATAGTAATAATAATAATAATAATAATAATAATAAAATTATTATTATTATTATTATTATTACTTTATGGGACTGTGGAAAACTACAGAGAATAATCTAATATATAAAAATGAATGTTTCTTTGTTTGTACTTTATGCGCGGCAATGCCGTTGATTCGATTGTGATGGGGCTTTTTGCAAAATGTTCAGGAGATTCCCGGGATGAACATAGGCTATTAGAGAGTTGTGATACTCAACTCCTACACCCTTAAAAATCGCCCTTTGTAATGGAAAACGTGAAAAAAGTAGCTCTCTGGACGATTAAATGGCTTACGCTGTCTAAACCATAAGAAATACACAAAATTAATCTATGCAGCATTGAATATCTCAAAAAGCTCTACAAAAAACTTCTAAACAGCATATGTTTGTCTCTTACGGATAACTCACAATAACCATTTTGTCTTTCATCGATGCCAAGATCGAGACAAGTACTAGATTACTGTCCAAGCATGGCAGCACATGGCGAGTATTCTCTTACTGATAACTCACAATAACGAATTTTGTCTCTTAGCTCATTTATGCCAAGAAGATCGAGTAAGTAGATTCCCGGGCAACACCGAGTAATCAGCACAGGGAATCTTAAAATAATTACGATATAAATTTTTCCTTTGACTTATTTAATAAACAGAAAACATTAATTTTCGCATTTTAGCTCATTTATGTCAAGAAGATCGGGATAAGTAGATTCCCGGGCAACGCCGGGTAATCAGCACGGAGTATCTAAAAAATATAAATGTATAATTATTTTTCCTTCTACTTATTCAACTAAACATAAAAACACATTAATTTTAATTTATTTAAGCGTAGCAGCGCTCGCTGGGTATTAGCTAGTAAGAAATATGATTCTAAAATCAACACAAGTGAAATTAAAAAAAAAAAGAAAAACAATATCAGTACCAATGTTAACATATGGATGCGAAAATTGAACAATTACTAAATCAGATACAAAGAAAATGAAACCGCGGAAGTGAGGTTTCAACTACCGTCAGAAGGTTACGTATACTTACGTAATAAATACAACAAATATATAAGAAAAAAGGGGGCTCCGTGGCGCAAGCGGTAAGACGCTCGCCTCTCACCGCTGGAGAGTCCCGAGATGGAGTCTCTGTCACTCCATGTGGGTTCCATGGTGGAAGAAACGAGATTGGACAGGTTTTCTCGGAGTTTCTCCCGTTTTCCCCTGCCACAAATTTCATTCCACAATTTCTCCATACTCATCTCGTCCATTTCGTTACATTTCATTCATCCGCCCCTGTGACGGTGCGCCAGGAGTGGTCGGCCGGCACTCTTCTCGTTCACAGACGTCTGTAAATATAGTGGGCATCATCTCATCTCATCTCTCAATCCGACCCTGAGTTGGGCACGAGTTGAGGATATTTATTTATTTATATAAGAAATAAATGAGAAATATAGAATCCAGTAGACAACATTGAAATATCAAGAACTAACTGATTTAAGCATATAGAAATAATTCCGCACATTTCGTTCAACTAAACTCCAAGGAAAAGTAAATGCCCATCGTCCCATAAAGAGATTCAATCTTTTGATGGTAAACAGGTTAAAGGCCTAATTTCAGAAGGTAGGAGTTGAAGAAGAAGATAATAATAATAATAAATAATAATAATAATAATAATAATAATAATAATAATAATAATAATAATGAGCCCGATTTTCATTCTTTATTTATTTATCTTGGTTTAACCTCTCTCTTTGTAGGTACTCGTACGTTTACATGTCCCACGCCACACAGGTCATACTGGGATATGACCTGCCTCCGTATCATACACAATTTTTTTTATCACAAAAGGACATGGAGAACCTCCCTGGATAAGAGATCAGTCAATGCCAGGAGCATCTACGGGACAACAGGGAACATTTCTGACATTCATTCATACGAAACAAGACGAATAAAATATGAATGATTCGGGTATATTTGGGCCTTAAAGTTTTCCGACGTTTGTCTTTCAGGTGAGGAAAATTCCGAAAAATAAACTCATCACAGGAAACCCCGAAGTTTTATGCGTTAAAAAACTAAAACACTAAAAGATAAATGCTACAAATGCTGTAAAATATTTTCCAAACATTAAAACAGAAACATGAGAAAACACGTGATTATTTTACAACATGTGACGCAGCCAACATATACACGATATTTAACGAATCTAAAGCCTAACCTAATGCAATTTAAGTACTCTAACATATTAAAGACCAACCTGAAAGCTAAACTAACGCAATTTAAACACACTAACCTGTGAAATAATGCAACACTCAAAAATAAATAACTCTACGTTGGCTGCACTGGAACACGACTTGGTTTTTGCTTAGAATCAATATGGCTGCCACGTCTTCGTGCTACGCATGGAGTTAAGTAATTGTTAGAAAAATGTAAAAATCATTGTAAATGGTGGGAGCGTTTGAAAAATTGAACCCTAAGAATGAAATTTGACAGGAGTTTATGAAGGAATTAAAAAAGTCGCATAACATGTTGTAAAGAATAGCCAAACATAATATTGGAATTGCATCTAAACGTCTAATTTAATCCGAATGCTCTATTGATCTGATTACAACCGGCAATACAACATTCATTGTATTGCGTCACATTAACAAAGAGGTCAATATGTGACCTAATAACTGTATTTTCCAATATTGTACGTGCGTCTAGTAAACTTACTTATTTCTTTAGAGATAATATTGTGTTGTAATATAAGGAAAGTACTAAACTGTGTGCATATAGGGAAATTATCCAAAGAAATTGCACAACTTCTGAAAAGCACTAGAATATGTAGGTTTACTTAAGGGAAAATGAGAAAATATTTATTCACATAGTAATTTATTGTTATGTTTTATGTAAAATAAAACTTCGAACGTAAAGTTTTACACCTGATTCGGGATACTCTAACCTTTGTTATAGGGATGTACATACCAAAAATAAAATAAGCCTATTTACATATAAATCCTCTTGCATATGGTTTATGTCAAATGTAGTTAATATAGTATATTTTCAATCTATACACCATTACGGTAGACCATATCTCATAAAAGGTTTGTAATTGTATTGTGTACAGAGAGGAGTGTATATTTAATGATTGTGCATATGTGATATATGAAGGTGAAACCTTGTGCAGGTACTTGGCCTAATCGGTCCGAAAACACCAAGGGAACTACCAGGCTTAACTCCCCATCCATTAGAGAAAATGATATCAATAATAATACCACATGCCTTCTCAGTATATGTAGCCCACTGCGGAGGGTTTGGAATTTAATCAAGATATCTCGAGAAAATCTAGTGATTAATTGTTTATCTACTAAAAAATTCGAACCTTACCGGGTCCGAATCTGTATACAGGCACGGTACCACCTGAGCTAGCGAGCAGGAGTATATTATGAAAGGTGAAGTCAGTTTTTCTTACAAGGGAACTGTCAACCATTGCATGCCGAAACCTGCCTTGAAATTTCTTCCTGAGAAGCGTTGTGATGTGTCCTAAAAAAATTCTGTCGTTTTAAAGTGCAAGGCACAGAAATCGAAGCTAGAATCTAGCAATGGCAGCCCACAGTACGGAGCAGATGCACACTTAAAAAAAAAAAAAAGAGCGGACTCTTGGTATCGAACATTTCAATGTTTTAACGCGCGATTCACACGAGTAAACTAATTGTACAGCAGAGTTGCAATACGTTTCCCTTCTTGCAATGAAGAACATTCATTCCTATAGAAAAAGTCAGCGAACGCATAGCACAGTGCCTTATGGCTTCCTTCGTATGCAAAAGGTTACAGATTCGATTCCCGACGAGGTTAATTGTTTTAATTGTTACACATTTTTCTATTTTATTTTGTCTGTCAACTCTTAAAAGACAAACAATTTGGAAGTAATACTATTTTATTATTATTATTTATATTATTATTATTATTATTATTATTATTATTATTATTATCACTTCCCAGTTTGTGATATATCTCTTATATTTCTTCTTGATAAGTACTTTCATTCTTGTTAACACCACTGTAAATATGAACATATGATCCTAAAGTTTCTATTCCTTCTCCTTTCTTCTTTGTTTCTTTCAATATTATTACCTCCTGGAGTCAGTGAATATATTTATACACGAAGGAGAAACATATACGACCAGGAGATTGGATGGACCTACAAAATTGGGAATCTATCTATCTATCTATCTATCTATCTATCTATCTACCTATCTATCTATCTACCTATCTATTTATCCATTATTATTATTATTATTATTATTATTATTATTATTATTATTATTATTATTATTATTATTATTATTATTATTATTATTATTATTATTATTATTATTATTGTCCATCACCTATGGGCTACCATTAGGCTGGACTTGACCTATATAACTTAATCATAAGTAATGCCACGAGTGATTTCCAAATTATCGATAAATTCACGACTCACGAAGTGAGGAGTGAATTTATCTAGAGAATTTGGAAATCAATAGTGGCATTTGTTAGGACTATTTAACGAATAAAATTAAGCTGTTTACTCACAAATCATTATTTAAATATCGTTATTTTAAAATATTTATATATTTAATGTAAACGGCGATGTTTGAAAGCAAATGAGAAACGATTGGTATGCTTCATTTCCTTCTTTTGTTCATCACTGCAACCAGATCATATTATTTATTGCCAAAGGAACGCAGTATTGTAAGAATGCACTCTAGTGGAGAAAAGATGAAACACATCAAACTGTATATTAATTCATTTCTGATGTCCTATGATGGAAATACAACTATATTTTTCTGGAATGTTATTGCCTGGGAAAAAATACATTTAAGTAAGTGCAAACAGTGGTTTTTTTTTTTTTGGTGGTATAATCAATTGCTACAAATGTTTTTATATTAACTCCCGCATGCGGTATGTGTTAATATTCATGCACTATATATACAATCTGGTAGCCGTATTTCTTGGTGGGTCAGTCACTGCAAAATAATGCTATGACCTATTCAGAATGTTAAAAAGGAGGTGCTTTCTTTATTATGATAAACGTTAGTTGGTAAATTCTAGGCGAAACACGACTGTGATTGGTTGTAAATCAAAAATCATTGTACGTGATTGGTCATTGACTCCCACTTGGGGCATGAGTTAAATAGTCATTTTAATTGAAGGGTGAAACTTTTTTCTCACTAATACATAATAAATATGTGTACAATTTATTACATAAATTTATTACATACCGTAAATTTATAGCATTAAAATTAATAATACGTGGTACTGCACACACAATTACATTTATAGCCCTACCGGTACCTAAATAGTGTTATACAGTTTAGGAAGGCAGGAATATTACTTAAAATAGTGTAAAGAGGACGTAGATTATGTGGCTGAAATTAAACGTTATAGGATGTATTTTGCGGAAATACAACAACAACAACAAAAATGTCGAGGAATTTGAACCCTGGCTCTCATACATCTTTAACTTTTTTGTAATTAGTTTAATGATCTACGCTACTCCAACGTCGGATACTAGTCGTCTAAATTCTGGTTGCCCTGTTTATTTTTACACTATGCACGAGAGTTGAATTTTATTTCAAATGTCGCAATTTGAGTAATATTGTACATGTCGAACACTCGTAAATATCTAGAAACATGTCTCCTTCTCTGCTCTTTAACTATTTATGGCGAGTAAAACCAAATGCAGCGTATTTAAAACATTTCACAATGTGTTACCTCGTGAACCACAGCTTTAGCTCTTCGAGCATGCGCAGTGTGTTGTAACAGGGACTCTGCGTTTTGAAGCCGCTCATGTATATGTATATATATATATATATATATATATTTTTTTTTTGCTAAGTGTACATCCCGACATGAGTTAAGCACAGCTAGGAAAGAAGCCGGACGCGGCGCGGCGGGTTATAAGGGTATTCCAGTCTGCCTTTATAGGTGTCGTATTATTTCTCTATAGTTTAAATGAGACATGACGCATGATTTTAGTATGTTGCAGTTAAAAACGGCAGATTTTTTTTTTGATACGGCCTTTGTTTATCCCAACGCTTCTCTGCAATAAATTTGAAGGTATATTTCGGCATGCAATGGTTGATAGTTCCCTCGTGAGGGCGCATTTCCCAGACAAATGTTCAACTGTGAAATAGCTATAATTACATTATTCTACTTGATTATAGCTAAGTGATTAATTCCTGTATAAACTGCTGAGACGACGCACAAAGCCAGACTGCGCTGGTGCGGTTATCTTGATAAGGAACACCCCTCCCTCTTCTTACTCTAAATAGCCCCAAAGGGTTATGAATCCTCCTTCGCCACCTGCAAGAGGTCAACCGCTATCGAGGCACACACCCGCACAAATTAGGGATTTTAGCACATTTTACAAATTCCCAGAGTCTTCTGTTTACAACTGCAAAATTCGAGCTCTACCTGCAAGAGATTAGCAATCGTCTTACCACAAAGACACACTAAAGTGTCAATATTTCTAAAATTAATTTAATCACAATTTAGGTTATGTATTATGTGTTTTAATATTAATATAAGTACCTTTTTATACCAGTCCTCCTCAATTAAAATTGATTTTTGTTTAAAAACGTTGTTAATTAGTTAAAATCGTGTAGGCCTTTCAAAACATGTTTCATAGTCGGTATGTTATTTGGTAAAGATAAAACATGTTTTTGAAAGCCTGCATGATTTTAACTAA
The DNA here is from genome assembly GCA_030220185.1 of Diploptera punctata. Classification (NCBI taxonomy): domain Eukaryota; kingdom Metazoa; phylum Arthropoda; class Insecta; order Blattodea; family Blaberidae; genus Diploptera; species Diploptera punctata. The sequence goes on from JASPKZ010003801.1 coordinate 175,162, forward strand.
TAACGCTGGTCAACATTATTTTTGTCTCCTGAGTACCAATAGTTGTATTTAATGCAGTTTTTTTTATCGTGTTTTCAAATATGTATTCGGAATTTCCCCATCACCCACAGTGTTTTTTATTTCAATTTCAATTAATGAATTTAAATAATTATTTTTAATAAACGTTTTTTCGTCCATTTGTGCATTGTAAGATAAAACCAAATGAGCTAACTCAAATGATTTCAGCTATGGAAAAGATATATCAATGCAAATGGAATCCTAATATGTTGGCCGATTATTGTTGGACTATAAAGAGGGATGCTCCACAGGCGAAATATAGCAGAAAATCGTCATTTCTTACTTTATAGGTGACTCCGGATGTTCGAATATTGTGTAGTTACGAATGTAGAAAATATTTAAGTGTTTGAAATTATAAACTCCCGTCTCTCGGAAACCTTGCGTGAGGGAGAGAAACTGATATCTTATTTGAATTCAGCAGAAAACAATACTATCAGAATCGCATATTTTTCTTTCTGAGACAAAACAAAATGTTTCTTTTTTGTTGCCCAGTGTAATTAAGTTATTTTTAAAACAAAAATCCATTTTAATTGAGGAAGACCGATATAGAAATATACTTATATTAATATTTTAAAAATTTTAACAACTAAGTGTATTCACTTTTAGCTTGCAGTAAATAACAAAAAGTCTAAAAGCCACGATCTGAATGGTTATTGTTCTACGCATGCGAAAATTAGTCTGCACAATATTATAATTGAGTAATCCATACAAAAGGGATGTGTGAATCAATGAAAATAATTTTATGCACTATATAACTAATATTGTATACTTACTATTATTGTTGATGTGCATCGTAATTTGACATTCCCGCATACAACCATGGTTGCTATGAAAACAAATGAAACCTTAATACTTAAAAAATGACCAGAAGCACTAGTGCGGTAAGTAAAAACATTTATTTTGAAATATTGGTAGCGATACTGCAATTTTCATTAATTTCGGTATTAATTCATCACATCCAGCTTTCCACGCCTCTTCTATTTCATCACTGCATAACATTGTCTAAAACTTTCTCCATAATCAGAAATAAATCCCAAATCAAATTTGTTTTAGAGTCAACAAATATAAGATGGCGACATGACTAAAAATACTTACTATTTCTCCATAGCAACACATATAGCCGATTCATCTTCAGAAATCTAACATTTATCTAAAAATATATTTATTAATATTTTGCTAATATCTTAATTGCTAAAATAAATACATATAGTGCAAAACATAGTATGCAATACTCGTGTGGTAAACACATAACGGAATCTCGGAAATTTAAAAAAATTCGGCGCAAGCGCCTTGTTTTTTAAAATGTTTCCTCGGTCCGTACCAAGTGTTTACCACACTCGTATCGCAATATATTATAATAATTTGTTTTTAAGTAATTAAGTCACTGGCATACTCTCGTACAACTGCAGGGAAGAAATCTTATAAATTTAAAACAGAAACGTAAGTAGTATGTTTTGAAAATGTATGGTACTTTTGTGTGAATACGCTCACCCCACATTTGACGACACTGCAACAGCGGGTTGTTTAGCTCAGCATACAGTATACAGGGACAACTTCCATATTTAACTTGCACAGACAGAGCTCTTAAGAATCTCCCGCTAGGGAGCACCTATGCCAAAGCGAGAAACTGGTGAAGTATAAACAGCGTCAAACTACAAGAGGAATAGAATGCACTATGCGCTATTTTATTAAATATCAACATAAAAATATTCAAAACCGACGAAATATGCCAATACGTAGTATACTAATAATTCTAAGTATTGGGTAAGGTTGCCTAAATCCGCGATAGTGTTTTACATATTAGTGCAAACATTTTAGATAATGTTGACAAATTATGAATACAGGAAACGGGATCAACCTTTCATTAGATTATTTATCGAATTCACTCCAAACCGATGTAGGCCTATAGTTGTACCCAAATGCCTCACTATTTTCTCCAAGACATGGATTACTAATTACCCAAATGCCTCACTCTTTTCTCCAAGTCAAGGATTACTAAATATGCGATATTAAATCAGGAGTTTGTAAATGAAAAAATAAAACTGAATTCGCCGTTTATTAAAATTGATAATAGATATTAGAAGAAAATACGGGCAAATGCAAACAAATTGCATAATTGTTATCAAAACATTTAATATTTAAGCGTATTTTCCTCTAACAATAAACTTAACATCAAATAATAATATTAACAATACACATGGTGACAAAATGTCTGCAAACAAATATACTAGTCCTACTTTCTAGTAAAAATATTGTCCTCTAAAAATCGCTGTGGTCTCGAGGTAGCGTGCTGCCTTGTCATACAGCGGGCCCGGGTTCGAATCCCGATCGGAAGGCTCCTCGGTGAGGTTTCTTCGGGGTTTATCCTCAACTGTAAGACAAATGTCAGGAAGCTTAGAGCCAAACGGTCCCCGAAAATCATCCAGCCATCATCATCATTCACTTGTGTGGAAAGCAATGGGAAGTTGCCACACCTATAATTCCCTAGTAAATTTGTAAATCACAGTATGAAAACGCCATAATTGCAGTGAAGGACCTGCCCTCGTCAGAATTACTATGGAATGGAATAAACATGCGAATGAAATACTAATGTACGTGAACTCCTGCGAAAAAAAATACATTCTAAAATATAATTCATAATTAAAATAAATTAATTAAAATATATATGTAGTCAATATGCCCATTTCACCAATTAATGTTTTAAAATGGTCAACAAGTTTCTACAGCCAAGCTGTCATTCTCAAGACCAGATATTGACTCAATATCTGGTCTTGAGAATGACAGCTTGGCTGTAGAAACTTGTTGACCATTTTAAAACATTAATTGGTGAAATGGGCATATTGACTACATATATATTTTAATATTATATCACCAAGAAGATCACTTGTGTATTAAATAAAATAAATTAAATAAGAATATATATAGAATCCCCTTATATATGAGTAAAAATGTTGGCAATTGGTTCTAGCGAGAACGTGTGTTATCACATTGACCAACATGACAGTAGCAATTACTTGTTCTCCGATTGAATATTCACAGATGGTAAGGTGGCATATGATAGATTTATTTATTATTAGAATTACTGCTATTGTAATTTGGCTGGTGACGCAGCTGCTTAAAAATAACTCTAAGTAAGTAAGACTGAAAGAAGAGCGAGTAGTGAAGTCTGTCGACAAATAGCAGAGGAAAAGAGTGAGTAGCATTATTTGGAGGGTGTAAAAGTTGGGTTTATAACAGTTAGAGTAATCCAGCGCCTAAGAGAAACTGTTTGTAATGGAGTAATTTGCGAGGAGAGCATGTGAAGGAGCAACCCGTATTGATTTTCTTCAAGAGCCCCTGCTACATACGTCTTTGTTGTTCTCACCCATTCTGTCCCGGGATCCCCTACTTTTGCATCATTTTCCTCTGTCTGTGCAATCACAGATAGTCTTATTACACATGTACAATTAGTCCACCGCTGTGGTCTCATGGTAACGATGTTGCCTTCTATGCAGCAGACTCGAGTTCAATCCTCGATTGGGACAAATTTCTTGGATGGGGTTTTCCACACCTATAAGACATATGTCGGGCAATTTTAAGTACCAAATAGTCCCCGAGGAATCACCAAATTTACACAAATCTTAGGAATAATAAATAATACATTAAAAGTCTAAATTAGTTCAAAAACCCACAAGAATAAAAATATATAATACTTTGGCATTACCTTCTCTTTTATACGGAAGTGATATTTGGACATAAAGAAAAAGAGACAGGAGCAGAATCAAAGCAACCGAAATGAAATTTCTCAGAAGGACAGCAGGATACACTCTTTAGATCGAAAACAATAATGATGAAATTTTCGAACAATTATAAGTAGAATCAGTAGAAGAAAAACTCAACAGATATACATTAAACTGGCTAGACCATGATTCATTGTAAAAAGAATGGAAAAATCAACAATCCTAAAAATGATGCAATGTAAGCCCAAAGGACATTATCGACCAGAAAGACCTCTTAAAAGACTGCTGGGTCAGACCGAAACAGGTCTACAAAGGCACAATTCGTGACAGATGATGATGGTGATGATGATAGTCCACCAGCACCATTTACTCGATCATCTTATCATAGATGTCTTCTTTAGTATGAAGTATGAATATTGTCTTAAATTTTCGTGACATTCAGTTCTCAGCATTACCCATTTCCTTTTGCGGTCAAGAAAGTATGTGTATGACAGGAGTTTAAAAAAAATCCTCTCTCGACAGATAATACTTATTTTTCTTCTTTATGCACTTTAGGTGTTCTATGGGATTCTGAACAGAACTCTGTACGGATCAGTCAAATCAGTAAACGTTATTATCTGCATACCATTGCCCTATAGTCTGTGGCACTTACAGTAGAGTCCCTGTAAAAACCGGCAGCGAATCAGAAGGCAGCTTTTTGTAAGCTGACTATATGCTTCACTAACTATGGTTGTCGTCAAGGTTGTGGGCCACAGACACACGTCAAAATTTCAAAGGATGTAACGGTATTATCAAGTTTACTCTTGTACTAATAACATTGTTCTTACGCTCTTTTTCGAAATAATCTCTAACGTTAAAATTTGTTTCTCTTGTTTCCGAATTGATAGTCTTCCGACTACTCCGCGGCATTATGACGCTTAAAATTCACCAGATAACACCACACTGTAATAATACTGTAATACCGACCACCATACAAGTCCGTATTGATTTGACAACACCGCTTTGTTTTGTAAACTACGTGTAGCGGTCCCGCCAAAAATCGAGTAGGTGTGGCCACGCCGGATATCAGAATGGCTCGACTGTAGCATTGACTTCCTGGAAGTAACAAAGGCTCATTAAATAAAAGCGCCACTATGTTTGGTGGTTTCCAATGCTCCGAATTGTACAGAATTGCACAGAATTTCATGGTGCCACGAACAGCCACCAGTGGACTTACATCGTAGCACGAGAAACACACCCCGTACTATCACTCTACCAAACTAACTCACTAGCAGTATCAAATCCATAGGTTCATGGCAGCGCAGACATAATCTCTCCACACACCCTATCCTGAGCTAATGTTTCCCAATCATTCCCTGTATAAACTACTTCCCTCAAATCACAGTTAATGTTGTTCTCCCACCTCATTCTTGGTCTACCAACTGGGCGTTTTCCCTCTGGTTTTCCTACAAGAAGCGTCCATGCACATCTTTCATTCCCCATTCGTGCCACATGTCCTGCCCATCGCAGTCTACGAGACTTGACTGTTCTTATTATATCTGGCTTCCTATAAAGACCATGTCGTTCATTGTTAAGTAGTCTTCTCCATTCACCTGTCTGTTCATCTCTCTTTGGTTCAAAAATTTTCCTAAGAACTTTATTCTCAAATACTCGTAGTCTCGTTTCCTCCCTCTCTCCATAATTAAGTTTGTAGATACTATACACTCTGGTAGAAGCCACCTAGACCATACACATCCCTCAGATTAAAATAATGCAAATATGGACTCTTCACTCCACACAAACGTTTTCCACTCCTCCAGTTTCCACTTGAGATGGTCCAAAGATCAATTTTGTACATCTTCATGATATGTAGCTTATGTGCCGCTACACTTCATATACAAGGAAGTTATGTTTACTCCAGTAAATATAATCATAAATTGAATTTTTAATAATTTAGGGTTTATGGCAAGTCCTGTGAATAAGGTATATCATTAAACAAAAGTCCACCGCTGAGGTCTCGAGGTAGTGTGCTGCCTTGTCACGCAGCGGACCCGGGTTCGATCGCCGGTCGGGACAAGCTCCTAGGTGAGATTTTTTCGGGATTTTCCCACAACTGTAACACAAATGTCAGGAAGCTTTGAGACCCAAAAGGTGCCCGAACATCATCTGGCCATCATCACCACCATCATCCCACGCGTGGAAAGCAAAGAGAAGCTACCATACCCATAATTCCCTAGTAAAGTTGCAAAACATAGCATGAAAATACTACGATTGCAGTGAAAGACCTGCCCTAGGGCAGAGAACTATATATGAAGGGCTTAGGGCAGTAACATGAGAAGCCATATTCTGTTAAGACATGTCATTTATTACAATGACTATTTAACTCATGCCCCAAATGGGAGTCAATGACACATTTCAATGATTTTTTATTTACATCCAATCACAGTCGTGTTTCGCCTCGAATTTATCAACTAAAGTTTATCATATTAAAGAAAGTACCTCCTTTTTAACATTCTGAATAGGTCATAGCATTATTTTGCAGTGACTGACTCTCAAAGAAATACGGCTACCAGATTGTATATATAGTGCACGAATGTCAGTAGATAGCACATGCGGGAGATAATATAAAAGCATTTGTAGCAATTGATTATACCACAAAAAAAGAAACCATTGTTTGCACTTTCTTAAACGAATTATTTTCCAGAAAATGACGTTGCAGAACAATATAATTGGCATATTTACTTCATAGGACATCATAAATGAATTAATACATATAATGTTGGTTATACATTTCTCCATTAGGGTGCATTCTTACCGATCCTTTGGCAATAAATAATATTATCTGGGTGCAGTGATGAATAAAAGAAGCAAATGAAGCGTACCAATCGTTTCTCATTTGTTTTCATACATCGGCGTTTACATTAAATATATAAATATTTTAAAATAGCTATAGTTAAATAATGATTTGTGAGTAAACGGCTTAATTTTATTCGTTAAATAGTCCTAACAAATGCCACTCTTGATTTCCAAATTCTCTAGATAAATTCATCGACAATTTGGAAATCCCTCGTGGCATTACTTATGATAAATAAATGTATTGAAATATTCATAAAATAATTTGTAAATGCACCAGCGATGAGTTAAAACATGTAGGCACACAATTTATTAACAACAATATTGCCCAATTAGTATTTATAATTTTTTAAAAACATTAAAATCCTTATATCTCAGAACAATATGTGGCGTATCATGTTATTGTTCTAAACCCTTCATATATATTGAATAAAATCAACTATTATGTTATTGGACGTGACTACATATCTTTTGGACCAACATTTTTGAGCCTATCCGAGTTGGTGGGGCTTTGTCTGCAATGTTGCAGTGGAAACAAACTCTTCTCTTGCTGCTTTAAACACCTGCTCTCAGTTATGCATTGTTTATTTATTTTTTTTGTATAATTTCGTGTTTTAGTGTTCTGCGATTTCAATTCGTCAGACTTTTCCACTGTCGACCAGCCATTTTCGCAGGACGAATATTACTATTGATTGGACCTGTTTAATTTGTCGGCTACTGAACAGCCCACTGAGGTGGCAACCCACAAAAATGCCCTCGTCAAGTCTGCTAGCTCTGCATCATACTCCATCTCTTTTTAAACAAGTACTCCTGCTAATTGAAAAAGTAACGATCACATCACACAAATTACAAACTAAACTAACTAAATCATCAATACCCAATTACTTCTTGGAAGATAGTGTGTTGAAGTTCGTTACTCAGCAACTGCGCAAACTAAGTAAATTCCTTAGGAAGTCAAATTTATGGTCCGAGTTTGTTGGTTTATGAAATATTTACTTACTTTTGATAATTAAATGGAATATTACTCTTCGGATTTATCACTGAGGTATTATTTATTTAAGAAAATATTTTAAAAGATTAAACTTATGGTGTCAATGAATGACATGTGAATTTCTTGAAATTATTGGCCTATATATATAATACGATATGAAAAGAAAAATGAATGCTTGAGTCGGGATTTGAACCCGAGTCGCTAAACTCTGTACGTTTAGCGCTACAACCAACTGAACTACCCCAGTATCCAACACAAACATGCATTTTTCTTATATATGTAGTATTCTCAATTCACACACGAGGTAGCGGGAGGTCGTTCCTCCTGACATCTAGTGGCCACCATAACAGGTAAGCAAATTTTTAAAGAGAATGTTTATTTTATAGCAGCGACGCTTGTATATTTACATGTTTTATATATATATATATATATATATATATATATATATATATATATATATACACACGCACCGCTGTGGTCTCGAGATAGTGTGCTGCCTTTTCACATAGCCGGCCCGGGTTCGATTGCCGGTAGGTTCAAGCTTCCTGGGTTTTTTCGGAGTTTTTCCTCACCTGTAAGACAAATATCAGGTAGCTTTAAAATCCAAAAAATCCCCGAACATCATCTGGCCATCATCATCCTTCATCGGTGTGAAAAGCAACAGGAAGCTACCACACCTACAATTCACTAGTACATCTGCAAAGCGTAGGATGAAAATGCTATGAATATATATATAACTTGTCACGCAGCGGGCCCGGGTTCGATCCCCGGTCGGGACAAGCTTCCTGGGTGAAGTTTTTTCCGCGGTTTTTCCTCACCTGTTACACAAATGTCAGGAAGCTTAGGGCCCAACGGTCCCCGAAAATCATCCGGCCCCCATCATCATCATCCTTATTATTACCTTCATCCTTCACCGGTGTGGAAAGCAATGGGAAGCTACCACATCTATAATCCCCTAGTAAAGCTGCAAAGCATAGCATGCAAAATGTTGTGATTGTAGCGAAAGACCTGCCCTCGGGCAGAATTACTATGGATGGATGGAGATATATATATATATAAGTTTTTTACATAAAACACTATTAAGAAGATGCAAGTGGCTACATCCAAATAACAGTGTTGTTTAATAATCATTATTCAAATAAAATTAACGTTTAATTAAATATAAGAACCTAAACTATGGATTTTTGAGTCTCTATACTATGTGATAATTAAATGTGTTGATGTTTTCAAATATAATTGAAAACTTCTCAGAGATTTTTGTTTCATTCATCTTTCCTAATTATTATGTATTTTTAAGTAATAATAATAATAATAATAATAATAATAATAATAATAATAATAATAATAATAATAATATTTTATTTATTCTGGCAGAGTTAAGGCCATAAGGCCCTCTCTTCCACTCAACCAGTTAAGTTACATCAGTTACGAAATAAAACCATTAAATTCAAATACAACACTAAAATAACTTATTTATATTTGACCACCGCTGTGGTCTCGAGGTAGCGTGCTGCCTTATCACGCAGCGGGCCCGGGTTCGATCCCCGGTCGGGGCAGTTTTTCTGGGTGAGGTTTTTATCGGGGTTTTTCCTCACCTGTAAGACAAATGTCAGGAAAACTTTAAGGCCTAAACGGTCCCCGAAATCATATGGCCATCATCATCATGATCATCCTTATCATTATCATCATCATCCTTCACCGGTGTGGAAAGCAACGGGAAGCTACCACACCTACACAATTCCCTAGGAAATCTGCAAGCATAGCATGAAAATGATATGATTGCAGTGAAGGACCTGCCTTCGGACAGAATTACTATGGAAAGATATTTGATATGACCATTTCTGGATGGTTTTGAGGATAAATACTTTCCCATTATTTTGACGGTAAAACAAGTAATATAGGACTTAACTTTGTATTAAATGTAGGGAGTGTTACAATGGATTTCGCCTAAATTAAACTCTTAAAATGTACGGAATATAGGAATTAAAGTATATTCGTATATTCATTCACAACCATTTTTTGAATAACTAAAATTTCATATACACCGTGTCCACAAATACAGTATCATACTTTAAACAACTACTACGTCGCTTTGAATAATCGTATCTAAATGAAATTGGTGACAATCAAAAGAGAAACTCAAAAAGGTTTCGCTATACCTCATAGACATTGAATGTGGTTCCCAAGAGTGTCGCTGCAGAATCTAAATATCATATCCAACAATGAACCCATATCGACCACAAAAACATGATTAAATTTAGTTTTGTTTCTGTATTGTTGTACATTATTCTCCATTGTTGACATTGTTAACATGTACAAAACTTTTTGATTGTCACCAATTTCATTTAGATACGATTATCCAAAGCGACGTAGTAGTAGTTTAAAGTATGATACTATATTTGTAGACACAGTCGGTGTATATAAGAATTGAACTATTGATTTATATTGTATGTCCTCAAGCCAAGATTTCAACTTTATAGTATAACCCAATTGTGTTATATTTAAATAATATATCAATATTAACTAAGTAACTAACTTACTGGCACTTTCGAAACCCGTAGGTTCATGGTCGCGCAGAAAAAAAAACTCTCTCCATATATCTCTATCCTGAACTATTGTTTTGCTATCATCCCCTATATAATCTACTTCCCTCAAATCTTGTTTAATGTTATTCTTCCACCTCAATCTTGGTCTATCAACTGGGCGTTTTCCATCTGATTTTCCTACAAGAAGCTTTCATGCACCTCTTTCATTTCCCAATCGTGCCACATGTCCTGTACATCGCAGTCTACAAGACTTAACTGTTCTCATTACAACTGGCTTCCTATAAAGATCGTGTAGCTCATTGTTATGTAGTCTTGTCCATTTACCTGTGTGTTCATCTCCCTTTGGTCCGAAATTTTAGTCTCACGTAATCGCAATCTCCTTTCCTCCCTTAAAGTAGGAGTCCATGTTTCGCATCCATATAATATAACAGGGAGATTAACAGTTGTATATATTTTCAGTGTAACGTTTTTTGAAAGGAGATTGGACGAGAATCCCTGTAATGCATAATAACATGCATTTCCAGAATTTATCCTATTTTAATTTCTTTGTATCTCAGTTTTAAGTGATAGTAATAAATTTCTAAAGAAAAATCAATCACGGAATTGCCTAAAAAAGAACAATTAAATATAATTAAGAAATAATCAATCTATATCAACGTTGTATTAACTTTTACCTTTTATTCACGATAAAATAAAGTATTTATTTCTTGACGTGTGGAGTATATAAATGACCAACATAATTGAATATGTAAAACTGTTTTCCTGCCCCAGTGAAAGAGTAAGGGTGGGATGGGGGATGAAATTCCAGTGGAATATCGGAAATCTGAACCTGTACTGACCCACTGGCGGAATTAAAGCGATAAGCTACCATTTTTATAATTTGTGGATCAAAGCGTTTAGAAAAAAGTAAACCATTCACATCTGTAATCGACAGCTGGTAGGTTCCTCCACAAAGAATTCATTAATGTCAGTTTTCACCATATAAAGAGTGTGGCAAATATTCTAAACCTCCGTCCGAACTGTGAATTGAGAGAAAAATAACGGATTAAAAACAAAAGTTGAATATAAAAATTAGTAAATTATTAATGCATGCATCAGAAACCAGTCCTCATAAAGTTCCAACCATCTAATATATATGTAATATCTATGGTTTGTAATGAAGAATCTGTTCTGCAATTCTGTTGTTAATCCATTCTATTGATGTGGTCCATCCATTCACCTCTGTAGTGTGCAATTCTATCTAATAGTTTGAATATACAGTAAAACCTGTCTATGAAGGAACATGACGGTTCCTTAAATATATTTCCGTCTTATAAAGGGTTCCCAAATTACAAGCCTGAATTTTTTCACGCAGTGTAAGGGTTTTACATGCACGCTTTAAAGACATAACGCATTGGCTGAAATGTAGACAAAATACTGTATGTAACACAGCTCAGTTTGCACGGCAATACAAAACAACTTTATTACACAAAAGCGAGAATGAACTCAACTACAGGAAGACTCAAAAGTTTCCCAACTCCCTAGCAGGTTACGTAAGCAGGCAAGGAAAAGCGAGGAATTCGCCGCTGTCACATATAATCAAGGTTGTCCCCGCAATACAATGACAACACAAGAAGGTAAAACGATATAATGCAGAAAGCGTGATACGCAGAATTTTCACGTGTGTTCATTAATACTGTAATTAGAACGTGCTTAAGAATTATGTTCCGTCTTACTGAGGTAAAAATTAACTATTGGCACTTTAAAAATCAATCCGTTTCCGCGTTATGAAGGTTTCCGGCTTATACATGACGATTTTACATATAAAATCGTACCGTTCTGGAGATTTTTTTTTTTCCGTCTCTACAGGTTTCCTTCTTATAAGGGTTCCGGCTAAGAGAGGTCTTACTGTATTTAGTTCTCTTCGTGTATTTTCACTTCGTTCCCGATCTGTTATTGTATGGCCAGCCACACTCCTAAAAACCTCATTTCTCAATTCTCTATTCTTCGTTCTTGGTTTTTGGTTAAGACCCAGTGTTCCGATCCATACAATAGTGTTGGAACCGCCATTGATTTATAAAATTTTGAAAGAGTCTCCTTTCTAGTTCCTTTGAGACTATGTTTTATGGTGCCACACATATAATTAAATTTATTTATTTTGTTTGCAATGTCTTCGTATTTTTCTATATGACACATTCCATCCCTGATAATTAAAATTGGACATCTGTTCTATTATTTTATTTTCTAATTGCATTTTTACTCTTGGTGGCTTATATCCGTTGAACAGTTCGGCTATCTCTTTGGAACTTGTAACTATTTTTAAATGTCCCCTGAGTACGGTATTAACATTCTGCAGGGTTAGTCCTTTGGAGGGTTTCAAGGGTACTCAACCATTTCGGACAAGATAATGTTATAAAATAAACCAATATAACAAGTGACAAAACATAACTTCCTTACTTACTTACTCACTGGCACTATCGAACCCGTAGGTTCATGGCCGCGCAGACATAAGTTCTCCATACATCCCTATCCTGAGCTAATGTTTTCCGATCATTCCCTGTATAATCTACTTCCCTCAAATCATAGTTAATGTTATTCTCCCACCTCATTCTTGGTCTATCAACTGGGCGTTTATCCTCTGGTTTTCCTACAAGAAGCTTCCATCAAGTCTTTCATTCCCCATACGTGCAACATGTCCTGCCCATCGCAGTCTACGAGACTTAACTGTTCTTATTATATCTGGCTTCCTATAAAGACCATGTCGTTCATTGTTAATTAGCCTTCTCCATTCACCAGTCTGTTCATCTCTCTTTGCTCCAATTTTTTTCCTAAGTACTTTATTCTCAAATACTTGTAATCTCCTTTCCACCCTTAAAGTGAGAGTCCATGTTTCGCACCCATATAATATAACTAGTAGAATAATAGTTTTGTATATTTTCAGTTTAACGTTTTTTTAAAGGAGTTGGGACATCAAGAGTCTCTGCAATGCATAATAGCACGCACTTCCAGAACTGATCCTATGTTTAATTTCTTTGTGCATCTCATTCCTATTTGTGATTATTGTTCCTAGGTATTTGAATTTAGCCACTTCCTCAAAATTTCCTCATTTGCCATTAGCTGTCCATTTCCATAATATAATATATTTCTACGTGTGACCATATATTTAGTTTTAATGATATTTACTTCTAGTCCTAATTTCTTCTTTCTAGGATTCGAAATATCATACACAAAGGAAACAGATATAAATAACAAACTTAATAAGTTTGATTATATAACAGGAGCACTAAGAAGAATTTTGAAAAATAAAGCCAGAAAAGACTATAATGAAATTATACAATACAAAGGCAGTTCATATTATTACTTAAGGATCCGAAACATAGACAATGACAACACAGCAATCTGTCAGAATACAAGCTGCTGAAACAAAATTCCTCAGACCAAAGAACAGTAAAAAAAACACAACACAGAAATAAGACAACAACTAAAAGTAGAGGAATTAAACACAACAATAGTGAAATACAGAACAAACTGGTGAGAACAGAATACCAAAGGAAGTATACAACTATTCGCCACGACGAAGAAGAAGTTTGGGAAGACCAAAGAAAAGATGGAAACAGCAGCAATTTGGAGCAGGAGTAGGCTAGTAATAAGTCTAAACCGTGACTAAGAAGAAGAAGAAAAATAAAGTGGCACCTACTCTCGAAAACTAAAACTTTTGTTTTTTTTAATGAAATTCTAATACGAGTAATATCTCGTAACATACCAGATCTGCGGACCACAATTTACTGATGGGTAGATATTTGCTTCTGGAGTCATATCACTTGGTTGGGAATGACATTGCAAGACATTAAACCTGTTCCAAGTTGCATTCACTTTGCACGGATGCTAATGGATTGTAAACATGGCTTAATGCTTCGAATTCACAACATCTTTCTACTACACTTCCTTCGCAAATGAGAGAATAAACACGAATTTTATAGCTATATATACTGTTAGTAACAGAGCTCACTTTTTTTATATCTTTTCATATTTTATACCATCTGACTTACGTAATTGCGCTTTTTTATTATATTTACGAATATATTCAATATGCTTTTATAACAAGATTTACCCACGCAATGCAAATTAATTAAATTGAACAGTGGCGGTTAGTGATAAAATACACTCCAAGAGAATTCAAAACGTACGAAAAAAAATTACTGGTACTAGAGAATACTAAGTAGGAAGGCCCTGAGGCATAGACAAATTAATGACTACCGATGAGCAATTCCTTCGGTTCTCATCAAATTCCTAGTTTCCTGCTAAGGCAAATTAACTTAATAAAGTTCTTAGAAAAAACATAACACAGAAATAAGACAGCAGCTAAAAGTAAGAGGAATTAAACACAACAATAGTGAAATACAGAACAAACTGGAAAGAAACCTTAGCAAGGATGACTGACAACAGAATACGAAAAGCAGCGTAAAATTATTCACCACGAGGAAGAAGAAGCTTGGGAAGACCAAAATAATGGAAACAACAGCAATCTGGAGCCGGAACAGGCTAACAAAAAAGCCTAAACCGTGACGAAGAAGAAGAAGGAACATTTTTGGACCCAAGAGAGAACATACAGGTGAATGGAGAACATTACATATCATTAAGCTACCTGATCTCTATGGAAAATCAGAAGTAATAAGAACAATCAAGTCCCGTAGACTGCGATTGGCAGGACATTTGGCACGAGTGGGAATTTTAGGGGGACATGAAAATGCCTTGTAAGAAAACCGGACAGAAAGTGACCAGTAAATTGGCGAAGAATGAGGTAAGATAAAAACATTAACAATGGTTTCAGGGAGGTGAATAATGCAGGGAATGATTGAAAAATATTAGATCAAGAGGGATTTATGAAGAAATTACTTCCGCGCGGCCATGAAACCCCGAGTCTGATAAGTGTCAAATTATTATCATTATTATATTATTATTATTATTATTATTATTATTATTATTATTATTATTATTGTTTATACAAATAAAACAACTGTTTCGGGCTTTAAAGGAAGAACAACCATTCGTAATAAAGCCTATGTTTACATACAAGAATAGTGGCTTATGAAACTATGGCGAGATCAATGCTTGCCTATGAAAGCTGTGATTCGAGTATAAGTGATGTAAGTAGAATCACAGCCTTGTGAAATGAAGTTTATAAGAAGAACAGTTGGATACACAAAAGTAGAAAGATATAACAATTCAAATATTCTAAAAGAACTTCAAAGAAATGTTCCTGATGAATGGGGAATAGCACGAGTGATAGGCCATATTTACAGGAGATAGGAAATAATTAGATCATTATCGTGTTAACAAGTCGTTATAAAAATAATCCTCATATATTAAACCTGATACTTGTAAATATTTTAGAATGTTGTTTTCTGAGGTCCAACATGGTTTTAGAAAAGGAAGATCCTGTGCAGATTGTATTGATTAATGTTAATCAAGTGATTGAAAAACGAAGAGAATTTAATCTACCAACATACATGTGTTTTATCGACAACAAAAAAGCATTTGATGAAATAACTATAAGGACATTGTGTAATATAATGTTAAACAAAGGAATTCTACAGCATTTAGTAAAAGTCATTCAAAATCTCTATACCGAAAATAAAATTAAAATAGAAATATATAGTATCAAATATGATAATGAAGAATTCAACTGCGGTGTCAGACAAAGGTGTTCATTGTCACCAGCACATTTTAATATAATTATTGACGGCATTGTATATCATTGGAAGAATGTCAAAAAAACTCATTTTAAAATAAATAACACTACTGTTGATACTGTATTATTTGAGGACGATCAAGTGGTAATTGCTGATACTTAATACTTAATACGGCTTTCCACTTTACAGCAGTTTGCCCTTGATTCCTGCTTTCCAGAGATTCCTATCTACCCATTGTCCTTCTTCCATACTCCTCTTCGTCATGGCATCATATATTTCCTCATACCATGTTCTTCTACTTCTCCCTTTCTTCCTTCTGTCTGGTACCATCCAATCTAACACATGTTTAGGCCACTGGTCTTCCGACATCCGTTGTACATGTCCATACCACTGTAAAGCTCTCTTTGTTATCCTTTCGATAACAGTTTCTTGTGCATCCATTTCTTGTCTGACACATGTATTTCGAATATGTTGTAGCCTGGACATTCTAATACTTCTCCGTAATCCATCCATTTCTGTCGCCAATGTTCTTTTCTGCATCCTTTCATTTATTGTCCAGCTTTCTGATCCATATGTAAGTATACTTTCTATTATTGTATGTATAATCTCTCTTTTTGTTTTTCTGGTCAAATTTCTATTCCATAAAAGACATTCAGGGATCTAATCGCCTTCCTTGCACAATTTACTCTGTTAATATATTTTTCACAAGTACCAGATTTATCTATTATAGATCCAAGATATTTAAATTCTTCAACACGTTTAATTATCATATTATTTATTTGTAGGTCTTCTGAATTTCCTCCGATTACCATATATTCTGTTTTGATATAATTTATCTTCAGTCCACCTACCTCAAATGCATCTACCAACTTTCTAATCATATATTCTATATCTTCTTTATCTTGTCCTATTATAATCTGGTCATCAGCGAATAATAAATTGTGCAGTAAACGGTCATTAATGTTGATTCCCATTCCCATACATGACTTATTCCATTTCTTTAATACATCTTCTAAGTATATCTTCAACAATGTTGGTGACATCCCGCATCCTTGTTTAAATCATTTTGTTATATCAAATTCTGAGGATACTCTATTTCCAACCTTAATACTTGCTTTACAATCATACATTCTTTTTATAAAATGTATAAGATATTTAGGCATACCAAATTTCTCCATTGCCATCCAAAGCTTGTTGATGGGTACAGAGTCATATGCCTTTTCCAGGTCTAGGTAATTGCTGATACTGAAGATAAATTACAATGTATTATGCATAAAGTATATGCTATCTCAAAAGAATATGGTCTGGTAATATCTAAAATAAAACAAAAGTTATAGCATTCAAAGGGCCTTCTCCGAGGTGTAAAAATATATTTAGGGTACAGAAAAATACACTATCTAAATAATTTTAATTACCTGGGAAAAGATATAACATACAATAAACAAAGAGATGTCGAAAATAAATTGAATAAATTCAGATATATGTGTGGAACAAATAGATATATGTGTGGAACAATAGAAATATATGAAGAAAGAAACAAAATTAAAATTTTATAAAGTTAGAGCTATTTCTCTGTTGTTACACGGCTCCGAAAACCGGACTTCGACTAAAAATCAATTTAAAAATGAAATTCGCAGAAATGAGTTTCCTCAGACATGTATATGCATACAATTTACAAGACATTTAACCCATGCCCCAAATGGGAGTCAATCATGTTTCAAGGAATTTTGTTTTACAACCAAACACAGTCGTATATCACCTCGATAATTATCAAATTTTGATTACCAAAATAAAGAAAGCTCTTCTTGTTTCATTTTTTCCCCTCCACTAGCCTGCATATTGCGATCTTATTTGGCAATAATTAGTATGATCAAGTTGCAGTGATGAACAAATGAAACATAACGAAACATTTATCATTTGTTTTCAAACATCGCCGTTTACAATAAATATATAAATATTTTAAAATAATTATATTTATATAATGATTTGTGAGTAAACAGCTTAATTTTATGCATTAAAGAGTCCTAACAAATGCTACTCTTGATTTCCAGATCCTCTAGATAAAGTGGAAATCACTCGTGGCATAGATATTAGGAATGAACTTATATTCAAGTTAACAGAGATGAGTGAAGAGGTTTTGAAAGAATTATACATATTCTACCAACATTTAGGAACATAGAGAGAAAATTGGAAGAAACGCGTCAACCGAACGACCACAAAACGATTCCCAGAACGTATTTATTCATATAGGGCTCCAGAGAAAGCTCAATGGACGACAAAATAAAAGATGATTTGAGTATTTCACCTAAAACATGACTGAAAGATTATTATTATTATTATTATTATTATTATTATTATTATACAATAACTAAATTAAATTCTGTATATTTAGCTGGAATTTACAGAGTAGATAAAATAAGAAACAGTGTAAACAAATAAAATATGAATATTCAAACTGCCTATTTTTTTAATGAGTTAACTACAGATTCAACATCCTTACACTTATACACACATTATGTGCTTAAAGGACCTTCCTTCAGCCTTCAAACAGAATCACAGTTGAGCATTTCATTTTTAGTTTCATGCTAAAATGCTCTTATTCCAGTATGGAGGGGCTTTTAGCAGCGACGTTCTCAATTAGTGTTTTGTTTTAGCAAAGAACAATTCAATTGTGGATTTCATAAAAAAACAAATAATTAAAATCGTATGGTCATGTAAAAAGAATCTCTTACGACAGATTCCCAAGAAAAATACTAGAATGGGTACCAACTAATAGAAGAAAAGAATAGGATGGCCAAAAATAACATCGATTTATGGTGTTTTAAGCAGTAAAGGGGGGAAAGACAAATTGGAGGATGGAGATCTGAATTACAGAGAAATGTGAAGGAGAATGATAATATATTAATAACTATTGGGAGCAGAAAGATGTTGTGAAACTTGCTATAAATTATAATAATAATAATAATAATAATAATAATAATAATTATTATTATTATTATTATTATTATTATAATGTTGATGCATTTTGTAGCGTTGTGTATATACATACTCTGGTATATGAACCAAGTTAAATTAACTCCGCATTAAATGACTTAATAAACTTGGAAGTTAGTAGCTTACATTACGTAAGACAATGCAGAGCAGAATTTTGCTTACGTGTGACGTCATAAGGAAAAAGTAAGTGGAGTAAAATTTGCACAAAGTTCATTTCAGGAGGCGTTATCAGATAAGAGATAAGAGCGGTGTTCAACTTGACTACAATAACAATTACATTCATTGCTCCCTCGACACTCGACTGGCTTATCTTCTTCACACGACCTGTCTCCATCCCTCTTCCTTCTCCTTCATCGCTTATCTCATTTCCTACTTCTAATCCTCATTTCTCACTTTACACAACTTCACTAGAGCCGCTTTATACAGCAAACCAAGCATATTTCATAAAATCACAGTTTTAGCCACAACAAAGTAAACTTTACTTCCTATATCAGCGATGTCAAGGCAAACGCTTATGAATGACCATTGGACAGTTATGGGAAACAGGCAAGTAAACAGTAGGGACGATGCAAACACAGGAATGCAATCGACAATGTGATAGGATATCAGCCATTAATATAAAAATCCATAGTAATTCAGCCCGAAGGCAGGTCTTTCACTGCAACCATAGCATTCCATGCAGCTTTACTAGGGAATTGTAGGTGTGGTAGCTTCCCGTTCCTTTCCACACCGGTGAAGGATGATGATGTTAATGGCCGGATGATTTTCGGGAACCGTTGGGCCCTAAGCTTCCTGACATTTGTCTTACAGGTGAAGGAAAACCCGGAAAAAAATCATCCGGCCATCATCATCATCCTTATTATTAAAAAATTAAAGAAAAGTTTTAAATTGAATTTTTTTTTTCCATAAAACTCATTATCATCAATCTTCACCAGTATGGAAAACAACGGGAAGCTACCACACCTATAATTCCCTAGTAAAGCTGCAAAGCAAAGCATGAAAAATGTTGTGATTGCAGTGAAAGACCTGCCTTCGGGCAGAACTACTATGGATATATATATATATATATATATATATGGGTCAACGGCCCCCGAAAATCATCCGGCCATCATCATCATCATCATCCTTATTATCATCATCATCATCATCATCCTTCACCGGTGTAGAAAGCAACGGAATGCTACCACACCTACAATTCCCTAGTAAAGCTGCAAAGCATAGCACGAAACTCCAATGATTGTAGTGAAAGACCTGCTCTCGGGCAGAATTGCTATGGATGGATGGATATATGGGTTATTGCCTCAATTTTATAAAAAAAGTAGTCGAAGACCGAGAAAAGTCTTCTCCCTTTGAGACATAAGAACATTATATTTTTAATTGGGGTTTGAGAAAAACTTGATTTAAAAAAAATATATTTTTTGCGCGATAATGCGTTTTGTCGTACTTACAGCAATGGCGACCATAATTGAAAGTTCAACTTCCTACATTTCGAGGTTGCCAACCTAAATAACTATACTGTAATATTACATATTACAAACACGCGTGTGGGAAGTAAAACCGCCGCCCTCCATGTATACTACATACAATGTATATACAAAAAATACCAAAAGGTAGTATTAATATACATTATACGAAACAAATCACTGCATTTTAAATTAACTTTATTTGAAACAATATAAAACAATAAATACGTACTTGCCGTCATTTTATCACTAAATGGTCTTACGGCCTCCCGTAATTTTATGACTAATTGGTATCACGGCCTCCTGTTGTTTCAAATAATAAACATTGCCACACTGTTAACGTTAGTCAATTGTTTATAATGAACGCAAATATTTCCAACAAAGATTCTATTATTTTACTATTATTTATTTTGAAAACACCATCGCGCAAAACAAAATGTACAAAGCACGTTTGAAGTGTTTTACAGAATCTCAGAAATTAAGAACTGAGCAATTGCTATCGCTCCATATTTAAACATTTTCCTCGATTCTGTAAAAAACATTTCCCAACTTCGCCTCGTAATAGCCTATACTATTTCTCAGATAAACAATCATCCATATAGGAATGCTTATTTTCAAAGTCTATTCTCTGTGTAATAGGCCTATATTTTTACTAAAACTTTATTAACTGCATGGTCTATACGCTGTATTTACGCATTTATTTATCTTTTTATAAACTACTAGCTAATACACGGCGTGCGCTGCTACGCCTAAATAAATTAATAATGTTTAGATGAATAAGTAAATGGAAAAAATAATTATAAATTTATATTTTTTAGATACCCCGTGCTGATTACCCGGCGTTGCCCGGGAATCTACTTATCCCGAACTTCTTGGCATAAATGAGCTGAAATACGAAAATGACTGTGTTTTATGTTTAGTTTAGTAAAAGGAAAAATGTATATCGTAATTATTTTTAGATACCCCGTGCTGTTTACCCGGCGTTGGCCGGGAATCTACTCATCCCGATCTCCTTGGCATAAATGAGCTGAAAGACGAAAATTAATATACTTTTTTATGATTAGTTGAATAAGTAATATTAAAAATAATTATAAATGTATATCGTAATTGGGGGGCACGCCGTAGCGTAGTGGTCAAGGCACTGAGCTACAAGCCGGAGGGTCGAGGGTTCAAGTCCCGTTGGGGTCAGGATTTTTAAACTGACCCAAACCCTCTGGCGGCACTATGACCCTGGGGTCGACTCAGCCTCTAACGGAAATGAGTACCGGACGCTTGTTCTGGGGATAAAGGCGGCCGTCACGCAGGGCTGACAACCCGGCTGACATAAAGTGCCGATTGTCAGAAAAAGTGCGAGCCTTAACCTCCTACTACCCCAAGGGTCTCCTGAGGCCTGTTGTGGGATCACTTTTGTATATCGTAATTATTTTAACACTCCCTGTGCTGATTACCCGGTGTTGCCCGGGAATCTACTTATCTTGATCTTCTTGGCATAAATGAGCTAAAACACAAAATTCGTTATTGTGAATTATCTGTAAAAGAATGCACGCCATGTGCTTGCTATGCTTGCACAGGAATCTACGTACTTGTCTCGATCTTCGTGGCATCAATGAAAGGAAAAATGGTTATAGTGAGTTATCCGTAAAAGATAAACATATGCTGCCGCGGACTTTTTTGTAGAGCTTTTTGAGATATTCAATTCCGTGTACATTAATTTTGTGTACTTTTATGGTTTAGGCAGCGTAAGCCATTTAAGCTTCCAAAGAGTTTTTTTTCACGTTTTCCACTACAAGGGATGTTTTTTAAGGTGTAGGAGTTGAGTATCACAACTCTCTTACAGCCTATGTTCATTCCGGGAATCTCCTGAACATTTTGTAAAGTGTCCCGTCATAATCGGATGAACGGTATGGCAGCGCATAAAATATGAACAAACAAACAAACAAACATTCATTTTTGTATATTAGATTTCAAAACTATTTGTTAATACAGTATTCCTCTAACTTACAGTATAATAGAATATTTTCTATTTTCATAGCTCTCCTCAATTACAAAAATTAATTCCATAACAAATATCATTCGAATCTGTTGGTTCAAATTAATTTCTTACGTTTTTAAGCATTTTGTTTTAACACACTAATTAATGAAGATACTGGGTATCAGAATATGGGAACTAATTTATCATAAGTAATGCCACGAGTGATTTCCAAATTCTAGATAAATTCACGACTCACGAAGTGAGGAGTGAATTTATCTAGAGAATTTGGAAATCAAGAGTGGCATTTGTTAGGACTATTTAACGAATAAAATTAAGCTGTTTACTCACAAATAATTATTTAAATATAGTTATTTTAAAATATTTATATATTTAATGTAAACGGCGATGTTTTGAAAACAAATGAGAAGCGATAGGTATGCTTCATCTGCTTCTTTTGTTTATCACTGCAACCAGATCATACTATTTATTGCCAAAGGAACGCAATATTGTAGGAATGCTCTCTAGTGGAGAAAAAATGAAACACATCAAACTGTATATTAATTCATTCCTGATGTCTTATGATGTAAATATGACAATTATATTTTTCTGGATTGTTACCTGGGAAAAAAATACATTTAACAAAGTGCAAACAGTGGTTTCTTTTTTTTTTTTTTGGTGGTATAATAAATTGCTACAAATGTTTTTATATTAACTCCCGCATGCGGCATGTGTTGACATTCATGCACTATATATACAATCTGGTAGCCGTATTCATTACAGACTCAGTCACTGCAAAATAATGGTCAGACCTGTTCAGAATATTAAAAAGGAGGAGCCTTCTTTAATATGGTAATTATAACACTGATAAATATTTCGTGAAACACGACTCTGATTGGTTGTAAAACAGAAATCATTGAAACGTGATTGGCCATTGAGTCCCATTTGGGGCATGAGTTAAATAGTCTGAAAAAATAACATTTTTATTGTAAAATTCAATTTAAAATCCCTCAATTTATGAAGCATAAGAGACGAAAACATAAAAATATAATGTTCCTTGACTATATACAGAGTGTAACAGGACCTCAACGACAAAATGATAGGCCATGAAGAGGGATTTTTTTTTTTGTGAAGGAACATATAGTCGCATACAAGTCATTTATGAGTTATGCGCAGATGAAGGCGTTCGCCCATAAGGGTCGGAAGTGATTTCAAATAATTGTATACGTATCATTTTATAGAAAAATACACGTTTTTACAATAAGTGTTGCAAACATTCGACTCTGTGCCTAATTGCATGTTTAATATCGGCCAACACGGCCGATTATGGCAGGATTCTTTTTGACGTGTCAAAACACTTATTGTTTGAACACTTATTGCAAAAACATATTTTTTTTTTCAATAAAATGGTATGTGTACAATTGTTTGTATTCAATTCCGACCCTTACGAGCGAACACCTTCATCTGCGCATAACTCATAAACGACGTGTTTGCGACTATATGTTCCTTCACAAAAAATAATCCTCTCTTCATGGCCTATCATCCCTATCATTTTGTCGGTGAGGCCCTGTTACAACCTGTATGTATATATATATAGGCCTATATATATATATATATATATATATAGGGCCTATATATTATATGAATTCAAAAAAGGCAACGAATTGTTTATTTTTCCCCCTGCTAATTTATTTATTCATTTACTTATTTAGCTTGGTGCAGTTATGCCATGTGGCCATCTCTTCAACTCACGAGGACAAACATATGTTACATTCGAATAAAAAAAAAGAATCACAATAATATTAGATCCTTAACGATTATCTGGCCAAACTGAACAATCATAAAAATAAGTCTAATGCAATAAAGTTAAAGACAAAATTAAAACTAATCCATCTATCTATCTTCGGGTTTTTTCAGCTGCTTCCCGTGTCAAACCTCCAAATTCTACGATTTTGGGCATCTTCAAAGATTAACCCTCTTGCTTGCATTACTTCATGTTTTCCTTCCACGTTAACTTTGGTCTTCCTCTTTTCTTCTTTCTGGTCGGTTGCCATTGATATAATTGCTTCGGCCATCGCCCATCTTCCATTCTTAAAATATGTCCTAACCACTTTAATTCCTTCACCTCAATTCTTTAAATTATGTTTTCTTCTCTTTCCATTATGTTTCTAATTTCCTTATTTGTGACATGTTCTAATTTTGACTTAAAACTAATAAAATAATATAACTTATAGGCAAAGGTAAAACAGTTCGAATCTACTCACTATACACGAATAAAAATACAAAGAAAGTAACAAACTGTGATGAATTAAATTATCGCATATACATATTGGCCTACATAAGACATCAGGTATTAATAGCAATACTATTTTATTTAAATAAAGGAAAAACAAATAGGGATAGGAATTACGGGGGAAGGAGGGGATGATACAATATTTTATGCATTATAAACGAATGATAAATAATAATGTATGCGTTGTATTATAATTTCATTACAAATTAAAGTGGAATTTCCATAAGTTTAATTAAAGTGGCAACTATGTGAAATTGTGCCAGTGATCGTCGCATCGACCTTCCTTCAGCTGGCACCAGATGTACCCAGTTCCTCAGTTATTTATGAGAATCGTGCATGTTACATTCTAAATTAAAATATGTGCTACAACTATCCACGTCATTTCTAATACATCGACTTCTCCCTTAGTTCAGCATGGTTATCTATATATTGTGCACGTGTTAATTGGTGACTCTTATCTCGATCTTTCTCTATTTTTACCTTAGTTTAACCTCTCCCCTATTGGTATGTTTCCATGTATCACGTCACTCGGGTCTTACA
This sequence comes from Diploptera punctata, assembly GCA_030220185.1. Classification (NCBI taxonomy): domain Eukaryota; kingdom Metazoa; phylum Arthropoda; class Insecta; order Blattodea; family Blaberidae; genus Diploptera; species Diploptera punctata. Next base: position 200,238 of record JASPKZ010003801.1, read on the forward strand.
GGGAAAACTCCTATCGGGAGGATTAGAACTCTGGATCACACAATTTTTGAACGCACAAAGGCATTAAGGGTTCCATGGATGAGTGATCAGCTCAATTCCGGGACCACCTACGAGACAATACGAAAACTTAAGATAAGATCTCCATTTACTCATCAATTCATACTAAGCATCCAAAAACAGGTCCTTCACTGCAATCACAGCATGTTCATGCTATGCTTGCAGCTTTACTAGGGAATTGTAAGTGTGGTAGCTTCCCGTTGCTTTCCACACCAGTGAAGTATGATGATGATGATGATGATGATGATGATAATGATGATGATGGCCATATGAATTCGGGGACCATTTGGGCCTTAATTTTTTCCTGACATTTGTCTTACAGGTGAGGAAAAACCCCGATAAAAACTTCACCCAGAAAAACTGCCCCGACCGGGATCAAACCCGGGCCCGCTGCGTGACAAGGCAGCACGCTACCTCGAGACCACAGCGGTGGACATAATACACATGGTGAATGCAATATAAATTATTCTGATAGCCAGATGATGTTCGGGGATCATTTGAGATTTGAAGTTTCCTAACATTTGTCTTACAGACAACTTGTCCCGACCGTGTATCGAACCCGGGCCCGCTTCATACGAGTCAAGACCTTACTCCGAGACCACAATGGAGACATAATAATAATAATAATAATAATAATAATAATAATAATAATAATAATAATAACAATAATAATAATATAATAATATATTAGTAAGCAGACTTACTCTCTATATTGATGACATTCTAGGAGATCATCAATGTGCATTTAGAAGAAACAGGTCTACAACAGATCAGATTTTTAGTATAAGACAGATTTTAGAAAAGAAATGGGAATATAACGGAACTGTACATCAACTATATGTAGACTTCAAAAAAGCATATGATTCAATTAAGAGGGAGAAGTTATATAGTATCCTGCTGGAGTTTGAAATTCCTAAAAAGTTAGTTAGACTTATACGAATGTGTCTAAATGGCACAAAGAGCAGGGTGCGTGTAGGCAAACAGTTTTCGGACACTTTTGAAATCCAGAATGGGTTGAAGCAAGGAGATGTACTATCTCCTCTACTATTTAATTTTGGACTAGAGCATGCCATTAAATCATTAGAGAATGAGGAAGGCTTATAACTCAATGGTGTTAATAAGCTGTTAGTTTATGCTGACGATGTAGTACTATTGGCCGATAGCAAGGAGATACTACAGGACAACACTCACACACTATTGAGTAACACTAAGAAATTAGGACTGGAAGTAATTATCAATAAAACTAAATATATGGTCATACGTAGAAATACATTATATTATGGAAATGACAGCTAATGACAAATGAGGGAAATTTTGAGGAAGTGGCTGAATTCAAATATCTAGGAACAATAATCACAAATAGGAATGAGATGCACAAAGAAATTAAACATAGGCTCAATTCTGGAAATGCGTGCTATTATGCATTGCAGAGACTCTTGATGTCCCAACTCCTTTCAAAAAACGTTAAACTGAAAATATATAAAACTGTTATTCTACCAGCTATATTATATGGGTGCGAAACATGGACTCTTACTTTAAGGGAAGAAAGGAGATTACAAGTATTTGAGAATAAAGTACTTAGGCAAATTTTTGGACCAAAGAGAGATGAACAGACAGGTGAATGGAGAAGGCTACATAACAATGAACTACATGGTCTTTATAGGAAACCAGATATAATATGAATAGTTAAGTCTCGTAGACTGCGATGGGCAGGTCATGTTGCAGGTATGGGGAATGAAAGACTTGCATGGAAGCTTCTTGTAGGAAAGCCAGAGAGAAAACGCCCACTTGGTAGACCAAGAATGAGGTGGGAGAAACACATTAACTATGATTTGAGGGAAGTAGATTGTACGGGGAATGATTGGAAAGCATTGGCTCAGGATAGGGATGTATGGAGAGCTTATGTCCGGGCGGCCATGAACCTGCGGGTTCGATAGTGCCAGTGAATAAGTAAGTAATAATAATAATAATAATAATAATAATTACATATTATAATCACAAAGAAAAGTAAATAATAAATAATTAGGCCTATTACTAATCAAGAAGAAAAGCAAACAATAATAGTAATAATACCAGTAATATGACAATTTTTTAACCAATGCCACCAGTTTGTATTTATAACATGTCTGGTATTCTCCCCTGGCATGGCGAAATTGTAACCCACGTAAGTTAGGGCGCCTGGAAGGCGGAGCTACGTTACACCGATGAAGTATGGTAAGTGATGTTATAATAATAATAATAATAATAATAATAATAATAATAATAATAATAATAATAATAATAATAATTAATCAGGAAGACAGTGAATTATAATAACAATAATAATATCATTATTACGAATCACGAAAAATAATAGATATGTGTTTACGACCCCATGAAGTCTTGATATTTAAAACTAAACAGAACGGAAGGGAGCAATTATTATACGAAATAACATAAATATCTTGATCTTCTTGGCATAAATGAGCTAAAACACAAAATTCGTTATTGTGAATTATCTGTAAAAGAATGCACGCCATGTGCTTGCTATGCTTGCACAGGAATCTACGTACTTGTCTCGATCTTCGTGGCATCAATGAAAGGAAAAATGGTTATAGTGAGTTATCCGTAAAAGATAAACATATGCTGCCGCGGACTTTTTTGTAGAGCTTTTTGAGATATTCAATTCCGTGTACATTAATTTTGTGTACTTTTATGGTTTAGGCAGCGTAAGCCATTTAAGCTTCCAAAGAGTTTTTTTTCACGTTTTCCACTACAAGGGATGTTTTTTAAGGTGTAGGAGTTGAGTATCACAACTCTCTTACAGCCTATGTTCATTCCGGGAATCTCCTGAACATTTTGTAAAGTGTCCCGTCATAATCGGATGAACGGTATGGCAGCGCATAAAATATGAACAAACAAACAAACAAACATTCATTTTGTATATTAGATTTCAAAACTATTTGTTAATACAGTATTCCTCTAACTTACAGTATAATAGAATATTTTCTATTTTCATAGCTCTCCTCAATTACAAAAATTAATTCCATAACAAATATCATTCGAATCTGTTGGTTCAAATTAATTTCTTACGTTTTTAAGCATTTTGTTTTAACACACTAATTAATGAAGATACTGGGTATCAGAATATGGGAACTAATTTATCATAAGTAATGCCACGAGTGATTTCCAAATTCTAGATAAATTCACGACTCACGAAGTGAGGAGTGAATTTATCTAGAGAATTTGGAAATCAAGAGTGGCATTTGTTAGGACTATTTAACGAATAAAATTAAGCTGTTTACTCACAAATAATTATTTAAATATAGTTATTTTAAAATATTTATATATTTAATGTAAACGGCGATGTTTTGAAAACAAATGAGAAGCGATAGGTATGCTTCATCTGCTTCTTTTGTTTATCACTGCAACCAGATCATACTATTTATTGCCAAAGGAACGCAATATTGTAGGAATGCTCTCTAGTGGAGAAAAAATGAAACACATCAAACTGTATATTAATTCATTCCTGATGTCTTATGATGTAAATATGACAATTATATTTTTCTGGATTGTTACCTGGGAAAAAAATACATTTAACAAAGTGCAAACAGTGGTTTCTTTTTTTTTTTTTTGGTGGTATAATAAATTGCTACAAATGTTTTTATATTAACTCCCGCATGCGGCATGTGTTGACATTCATGCACTATATATACAATCTGGTAGCCGTATTCATTACAGACTCAGTCACTGCAAAATAATGGTCAGACCTGTTCAGAATATTAAAAAGGAGGAGCCTTCTTTAATATGGTAATTATAACACTGATAAATATTTCGTGAAACACGACTCTGATTGGTTGTAAAACAGAAATCATTGAAACGTGATTGGCCATTGAGTCCCATTTGGGGCATGAGTTAAATAGTCTGAAAAAATAACATTTTTATTGTAAAATTCAATTTAAAATCCCTCAATTTATGAAGCATAAGAGACGAAAACATAAAAATATAATGTTCCTTGACTATATACAGAGTGTAACAGGACCTCAACGACAAAATGATAGGCCATGAAGAGGGATTTTTTTTTTTGTGAAGGAACATATAGTCGCATACAAGTCATTTATGAGTTATGCGCAGATGAAGGCGTTCGCCCATAAGGGTCGGAAGTGATTTCAAATAATTGTATACGTATCATTTTATAGAAAAATACACGTTTTTACAATAAGTGTTGCAAACATTCGACTCTGTGCCTAATTGCATGTTTAATATCGGCCAACACGGCCGATTATGGCAGGATTCTTTTTGACGTTGTCAAAACACTTATTGTTTGAACACTTATTGCAAAAACATATTTTTTTTTTCAATAAAATGGTATGTGTACAATTGTTTGTATTCAATTCCGACCCTTACGAGCGAACACCTTCATCTGCGCATAACTCATAAACGACGTGTTTGCGACTATATGTTCCTTCACAAAAAATAATCCTCTCTTCATGGCCTATCATCCCTATCATTTTGTCGGTGAGGCCCTGTTACAACCTGTATGTATATATATATAGGCCTATATATATATATATATATATATATATAGGGCCTATATATTATATGAATTCAAAAAAGGCAACGAATTGTTTATTTTTCCCCCTGCTAATTTATTTATTCATTTACTTATTTAGCTTGGTGCAGTTATGCCATGTGGCCATCTCTTCAACTCACGAGGACAAACATATGTTACATTCGAATAAAAAAAAAGAATCACAATAATATTAGATCCTTAACGATTATCTGGCCAAACTGAACAATCATAAAAATAAGTCTAATGCAATAAAGTTAAAGACAAAATTAAAACTAATCCATCTATCTATCTTCGGGTTTTTTCAGCTGCTTCCCGTGTCAAACCTCCAAATTCTACGATTTTGGGCATCTTCAAAGATTAACCCTCTTGCTTGCATTACTTCATGTTTTCCTTCCACGTTAACTTTGGTCTTCCTCTTTTCTTCTTTCTGGTCGGTTGCCATTGATATAATTGCTTCGGCCATCGCCCATCTTCCATTCTTAAAATATGTCCTAACCACTTTAATTCCTTCACCTCAATTCTTTAAATTATGTTTTCTTCTCTTTCCATTATGTTTCTAATTTCCTTATTTGTGACATGTTCTAATTTTGACTTAAAACTAATAAAATAATATAACTTATAGGCAAAGGTAAAACAGTTCGAATCTACTCACTATACACGAATAAAAATACAAAGAAAGTAACAAACTGTGATGAATTAAATTATCGCATATACATATTGGCCTACATAAGACATCAGGTATTAATAGCAATACTATTTTATTTAAATAAAGGAAAAACAAATAGGGATAGGAATTACGGGGGAAGGAGGGGGATGATACATATTTTTATGCATTATAAACGAATGATAAATAATAATGTATGCGTTGTATTATAATTTCATTACAAATTAAAGTGGAATTTCCATAAGTTTAATTAAAGTGGCAACTATGTGAAATTGTGCCAGTGATCGTCGCATCGACCTTCCTTCAGCTGGCACCAGATGTACCCAGTTCCTCAGTTATTTATGAGAATCGTGCATGTTACATTCTAAATTAAATATGTGCTACAACTATCCACGTCATTTCTAATACATCGACTTCTCCCTTAGTTCAGCATGGTTATCTATATATTGTGCACGTGTTAATTGGTGACTCTTATCTCGATCTTTCTCTATTTTTACCTTAGTTTAACCTCTCCCCTATTGGTATGTTTCCATGTATCACGTCACTCGGGTCTTACAGGGAAAACTCCTATCGGGAGGATTAGAACTCTGGATCACACAATTTTTGAACGCACAAAGGCATTAAGGGTTCCATGGATGAGTGATCAGCTCAATTCCGGGACCACCTACGAGACAATACGAAAACTTAAGATAAGATCTCCATTTACTCATCAATTCATACTAAGCATCCAAAAACAGGTCCTTCACTGCAATCACAGCCATGTTCATGCTATGCTTGCAGCTTTACTAGGGAATTGTAAGTGTGGTAGCTTCCCGTTGCTTTCCACACCAGTGAAGTATGATGATGATGATGATGATGATGATGATAATGATGATGATGGGCCATATGAATTCGGGGACCATTTGGGCCTTAATTTTTTCCTGACATTTGTCTTACAGGTGAGGAAAAACCCCGATAAAAACTTCACCCAGAAAAAAACTGCCCCGACCGGGATCAAACCCGGGCCCGCTGCGTGACAAGGCAGCACGCTACCTCGAGACCACAGCGGTGGACATAATACACATGGTGAATGCAATATAAATTATTCTGATAGCCAGATGATGTTCGGGGATCATTTGAGATTTGAAGTTTCCTAACATTTGTCTTACAGACAACTTGTCCCGACCGTGTATCGAACCCGGGCCCGCTTCATACGAGTCAAGACCTTACTCCGAGACCACAATGGAGACATAATAATAATAATAATAATAATAATAATAATAATAATAATAACAATAATAATAATATAATAATATATTAGTAAGCAGACTTACTCTCTATATTGATGACATTCTAGGAGATCATCAATGTGCATTTAGAAGAAACAGGTCTACAACAGATCAGATTTTTAGTATAAGACAGATTTTAGAAAAGAAATGGGAATATAAACGGAACTGTACATCAACTATATGTAGACTTCAAAAAGCATATGATTCAATTAAGAGGGAGAAGTTATATAGTATCCTGCTGGAGTTTGAAATTCCTAAAAAGTTAGTTAGACTTATACGAATGTGTCTAAATGGCACAAAGAGCAGGGTGCGTGTAGGCAAACAGTTTTTCGGACACTTTTGAAATCCAGAATGGGTTGAAGCAAGGAGATGTACTATCTCCTCTACTATTTAATTTTGGACTAGAGCATGCCATTAAATCATTAGAGAATGAGGAAGGCTTATAACTCAATGGTGTTAATAAGCTGTTAGTTTATGCTGACGATGTAGTACTATTGGCCGATAGCAAGGAGATACTACAGGACAACACTCACACACTATTGAGTAACACTAAGAAATTAGGACTGGAAGTAATTATCAATAAAACTAAATATATGGTCATACGTAGAAATACATTATATTATGGAAATGACAGCTAATGACAAATGAGGGAAATTTTGAGGAAGTGGCTGAATTCAAATATCTAGGAACAATAATCACAAATAGGAATGAGATGCACAAAGAAATTAAACATAGGCTCAATTCTGGAAATGCGTGCTATTATGCATTGCAGAGACTCTTGATGTCCCAACTCCTTTCAAAAAACGTTAAACTGAAAATATATAAAACTGTTATTCTACCAGCTATATTATATGGGTGCGAAACATGGACTCTTACTTTAAGGGAAGAAAGGAGATTACAAGTATTTGAGAATAAAGTACTTAGGCAAATTTTTGGACCAAAGAGAGATGAACAGACAGGTGAATGGAGAAGGCTACATAACAATGAACTACATGGTCTTTTATAGGAAACCAGATATAATATGAATAGTTAAGTCTCGTAGACTGCGATGGGCAGGTCATGTTGCAGGTATGGGAATGAAAGACTTGCATGGAAGCTTCTTGTAGGAAAGCCAGAGAGAAAACGCCCACTTGGTAGACCAAGAATGAGGTGGGAGAAACACATTAACTATGATTTGAGGGAAGTAGATTGTACGGGGAATGATTGGAAAGCATTGGCTCCAGGATAGGGATGTATGGAGAGCTTATGTCCGGGCGGCCATGAACCTGCGGGTTCGATAGTGCCCAGTGAATAAGTAAGTAATAATAATAATAATAATAATAATTACATATTATAATCACAAAGAAAAGTAATAATAAATAATTAGGCCTATTACTAATCAAGAAGAAAAGCAAACAATAATAGTAATAATACCAGTAATATGACAATTTTTAACCAATGCCACCAGTTTGTATTTATAACATGTCTGGTATTCTCCCCTGGCATGGCGAAATTGTAACCCACGTAAGTTAGGGCGCCTGGAAGGCGGAGCTACGTTACAACACCGATGAAGTATGGTAAGTGATGTTATAATAATAATAATAATAATAATAATAATAATAATAATATAATAATAATAATAATAATAATAATAATACATATCAGTCAAGACAGTGAATTATAATAACAATAATAATATCATTATTACGAATCACGAAAAATAATAGATATGTGTTTACGACCCCATGAAGTCTTGATATTTAAAACTAAACAGAACGGAAGGGAGCAATTATTATACGAAATAACATAAATATCTTGATCTTCTTGGCATAAATGAGCTAAACACACAAATTCGTTATTGTGAATTATCTGTAAAAGAATGCACGCCATGTGCTTGCTATGCTTGCACAGGAATCTACGTACTTGTCTCGATCTTCGTGGCATCAATGAAAGGAAAAATGGTTATAGTGAGTTATCCGTAAAAGATAAACATATGCTGCCGCGGACTTTTTTGTAGAGCTTTTTTGAGATATTCAATTCCGTGTACATTAATTTTGTGTACTTTTATGGTTTAGGCAGCGTAAGCCATTTAAGCTTCCAAAGAGTTTTTTTTCAACGTTTTCCACTACAAGGGATGTTTTTTAAGGTGTAGGAGTTGAGTATCACAACTCTCTTACAGCCTATGTTCATTCCGGGAATCTCCTGAACATTTTGTAAAGTGTCCCGTCATAATCGGATGAACGGTATGGCAGCGCATAAAATATGAACAAACAAACAAACAAACATTCATTTTTGTATATTAGATTTCAAAACTATTTGTTAATACAGTAATTCCTCTAACTTACAGTATAATAGAATATTTTCTATTTTCATAGCTCTCCTCAATTACAAAAATTAATTCCATAACAAATACCATTCGAATCTGTTGGTTCAAATTAATTTCTTACGTTTTTAAGCATTTTGTTTTACACACACTAATTAATGAAGATACTGGGTATCAGAATATGGGAACTAATTTATCATAAGTAATGCCACGAGTGATTTCCAAATTCTAGATAAATTCACGACTCACGAAGTGAGGAGTGAATTTATCTAGAGAATTTGGAAATCAAGAGTGGCATTTTGTTAGGACTATTTAACGAATAAAATTAAGCTGTTTACTCACAAATAATTATTTAAATATAGTTATTTTAAAAATATTTATATATTTAATGTAAACGGCGATGTTTTGAAAACAAATGAGAAGCGATAGGTATGCTTCCATCTGCTTCTTTTGTTTATCACTGCAACCAGATCATACTATTTATTGCCAAAGGAACGCAATATTGTAGGAATGCTCTCTAGTGGAGAAAAAATGAAACACATCAAACTGTATATTAATTCATTCCTGATGTCTTATGATGTAAATATTGACAATATATATTTTTCTGGATTGTTTACCACTGGGAAAAAAATACATTTAACAAAGTGCAAACAGTGGTTTCTTTTTTTTTTTTTTGGTGGTATAATAAATTGCTACACAATGTTTTTATATTAACTCCCGCATGCGGCATGTGGTTTACATTCATGCACTATATATACAATCTGGTAGCCGTATTTCATTACAGACTCAGTCACTGCAAATAATGGTCAAGACTGCATTCAGAATATTAAAAACGGAGGAGCCTTCTTTAAATATGGTAATTATAAACACTGATAATATTTTCGTGAAACACGACATCTGATTGGTTGTAAAACAGAAATCATTGAAACGTGATTGGCCATTGAGTCCCATTTGGGGCATGAGTTAAATAGTCTGAAAAAATAACACTTTTAATTGTAAAATTCAAATTTAAAATCACCCTCAATTTATGAAGCATAAGAGACGAAAACATAAAAAATATAATGTTCCTTGACTATATACAGAGTGTAACAGGACCTCAAACGACAAAATGATAGGCCAGGAAGAGGGATTTTTTTTTTTTGTGAAGGAACATATAGTCGCATACAAGTCATTTATGAGTTATGCGCAGATGAAGGCGTTCGCCCATAAGGGGTCGGAAGTGATTTCAAATAATTGTATACGTATCATTTTATAGAAAAATACACGTTTTTATACAATAAGTGTGTTGCAAACATTACGACTCTGTGCCTAATTGCATGTTTAATATCGGCCAACACGGCCGATTAATGGCAGGATTCTTTTTGACGATTGTCAAAACACTTATTTTTTGAAACACTTATTGCAAAACATATTTTTTTTTTCAATAAAATGGTATGTTGACAATTGTTGTGTATTCAATTCCGACCCTTACGAGTCGAACACCTTCATCTGCGCATAACTCATAATAACGACGTGGTTTTGCGACTATATGTTCCTTCACAAAAAATAAACCCTCCTCTTCATGGCCTATCATCCCTATCATTTTGTCGGGTGAGGGCCCTGTTTACAACCTGTATGTATAATATTATATGGCCTATATATATATATATATATATATATATATATATATAGGGCCTATATATTATATGAATTCAAAAAAGAAGGCAACCGAATTGATCTTGTTTTATTTTCCCCCTGCTAATTTATTTATTTCATTACTTATTTAGCTTTGGTGCAGTTATGCCATGTGGCCCATCACTTCAACTCACGAGGACAAACATATGTTACATTCGAATAAAAAAAAAGAATCACAATAATATTAGAATCCTTAACGATTATCTGGCCAAACTGAATCAATCATAAAAAATAAGTCTAAATGCAATAAAGTTAAAGACAAAATTAAAACTAATCCATCTATCTATCTTCGGGTTTTTTCCAGCTGCTTCCCGCGCGTGTCAAACACTCCAAATTCTACGATTTTGGGCATCTTTCAAAGATTAACCCTCTTGCTTGCATTACTTCATACTTATCCTTCTTCCACGTTAACTTTGGTCTTCCTCTTTCTTTCTTCTTTCTGGTCGGTTGCCATTGGATATAATTGCTTCGGCCATCGCCCTATCTTCCATTCTTAAAAAATGTCCTAACCACTTTAATTCATCTTCACCTCAATTCTTTAAATTATGTTTTTCCTTCTCTTTCCATTATGTTTCTAATTTCCTTATTTGTGACATGTTCTAATTTTGACACTAAAACTAATAAAATAATATAACTTAGGGCAAAGGTAAAAACAGTTCGAATCTACTCACTATACACGAATAAAAATACAAAGAAAGTAACAAACTGTGATGAATAAAATTATCGCATATACATATTGGCCTACATAAGACATCAGGTATTAATAGCAATACTATTTTATTTTAAATAAAGGAAAACAAATAGGGATAGGAATTACGGGGGAAGTAGGGGATGATACAATATTTATGCATTATAAACGAATGATAAATAATAATGTAATGCGTGTTTTATTAATAAATTTCATTACAATATAAAAGTGGAATTTCCATAAGTTAAGTTTAAGTTAAAGTGGCAAACTATGGAAAATTGTGCCAGTGGATCGTCGCACTCGACCTCTCCTTCAGCTGGCACCAGATGTACCCAGTTCCTCAGTTATTTATGAGAATCGTGCATGTTACATTCTAAATAAATATGTGCTACACTAATCCACGTCATTTCTAATACAATCGACTTCTCCCTTAGTTCAGCAATGGTTATCTATATATTGTGCACGTGTTATTGGGTGACTCTTAATCCTCCGATCTTTCTCTATTTTACCTTAGTTTAACCTCTCCCCTATTGGTATGTTTACCATGTATACACGTCTACTCGGGTCTTACAGGAAAAACTCCTATCGGGAGGATTAAACTCTGGTCACAACACATTTTCTGAACGCAAAAAGAAGGCATTAAAGGGGGTCCCCAATGATGAGTGATCAGCTCAATTCCGGACCACACTACTACAGACAATACGAAAACTTAAGATAAGATAGCTCCATTTACTCATCAATTCATACTAAGCATCCAAAAACAGGTCCTTCACTCGACAATCACAGCAATGTTCATGCTATGCTTGCAGCTTTACTAGGGAATTGTAAGTGGGTTAGCTTCCCCGTTGCCTTTCCACACCAGTAAGTATGATGATGATGACTGATGATGATGATGATGATAATGATGATGATGGCCATATGAATTCGGGGACCATATTGGGCCTTAATATTTTTCCTGACATTTGTCCCTAACAGGTGAGGAAAAACACCCCGATAAAAACTTCACCCAGAAAAACTGCCCCCGAACCGGGATCAAACCCGGGCCCCGCTGCGTGACAAGGCGCACGCTAACCATCGAGAACCCCAACCAGCACGTTGGACATAATACACATGGATGGAAGAAATATAAAATTATTCTGATAGCCAGATGATGATCAGGGCGGAGGATCATTTGAGATTTGAAGTTTCCTAACTTTTGTCGTACAGACAACTTGTCCCGAACCGTGTATACGACCCGGGCCCCGCTTCATACGAGTCAAGACCTTACCTCCCGAGACCACAATGGATCACATACATAAAATCATAATAATAATAATAATAAAATAATCATATAATAATAATATAACAATAATAATAATATAATAATATATTAGTAAGACAGACTTACTCTCTATCATTGATGACATTCCTAGAGATCATCAATGGGCATTTAGCAAGAAAACAGGTCTACAACAGATCAGATTTTGAGTATAAGACAGATTTTAGAAAAGAAATGGGAATATAAAAACGGAACTGTACATCAACTATATGTATACTTCAAAAAAGCCATATGATTCAATTAAGAGGGAGAAGTTATAGTAGTATACCCTGCTGGAGTTTGAAAATTCCTAAAAAGTTATTTAGGACTTATACGAATGTGTCTAAATGGCCACAAAGAGCAGGGTGCGTGTAGGCAAACGTTTTCGAGACACACTTTTGAAATCCAGATGGGTTGAAGCAAGGAGAACTATCTATCTCCTCTACTATTTAATTTTGGACTAGAGCATGCCATTAAATCATTAGAGAAATGAGGAAGCGCTTATAAACTCAATGGTGTTATAACGCCTTTTAGTTTATTCTGACGATGTAGTACATTGGCCGATAGCAAGAGAGATACTACAAGGACAACACTCACAACCTATTGAAGTAACACTAAGAAATTAGGACTGGAAGTAATTATCAATAAAACTAAATATATGGTCATACTAAAATACTTATATTATGGAATGACAGCTAATGACAAATGAGGGAAATTTTGGAGGAAGTGGCTGAATAAAATATCTAAGAACAATAATCACAAATAGGAATGAAGATGCACAAAAAAATAAACATAGGCTCATTCGGAAACGCGTGCTATATGCATGCAGAGACTCTTGATGTCCCAACTCCTGTCAAAAACGGTAAATGAAAACATAAAAAACTGTTATTCTACCAGCTATATTATATGGGTGCGAACATGGACTCTTACTTAAGGGAAGAAAGGAGATTAAAGTATTTGAGATAAAGTACATTAGCAAATTTTTGGACCAAGGAGTGAACAGACAGGTTGAAGGAAAGGCTACATAACAATGTACCACATGGTCTTTATAGGAAACCAATATATATAATAGTTAAGCTCCGTAACTGCGATGGGCAGGTCTGTGTCAGTATGGGGAATGAAAGACTTGCAGGAAGCTCGTGTAAGAAAGCCAAGAAGAAAACGCCCACTTGAGAGACCAAGAATGAGGTGGTAGAAACATTCACTATGATTTGAGGGAATTAGAATTGTAGGGGAATGATTGGAAGCATTGGCTCAGGATAGGGATGTATGGAGAGCTTATTCCGGGCTGCATGAACTGCGGGTTCGATAGTGCCAGTGAATAAAGTAAGTATAATCATATAATAATAATAATTACATATTATAATCACAAAGAAAGTAAATAATACATATTAGTTAGGCCTATTAACTAATCAAGAATACAAGCCAACAATAATAGTAATAC